>JABFPM010004051.1:0-13292 GCA_022817325.1 Idris sp. 1 HC-2018 | reverse complement strand
TGTCGATTACAGCGCCACCTGTAATCAAAATTACATTTATCGTAGGTCAAACCGATGTAATTTTTTCTGAGGAATCCGAATCTGTAATAAAAAATGGGGGTCCCTATTTAAGATTTTAAAGTCGCTCACCACCCCACCCCCAGAGGGCAGGGGTAGGGGAACAAGTTTGGTATCATTGGATAGATTTTTTAAAAATATTCGATAAAAAATATAAAAAAGTTTCAGCTTTTATTCACTTACGAGGCAAGAATTTATCCTTACAAAATAAGTTTACTCACATTTTTATTTTTGATTCTCAAATATTATGCATATAAATTGTTATTAAAGCAAAAATGTATTGAAAATATGTTTCATAAAATATACTTTCTTAAGAATTGTCAGCAACAACTTTTTTTAAGTAAAATGTCCACAAGTTGTAATAACGCAGAAACGTAGTTTTGAAAATAGTATTTACATTTAAAAAAATCAGTTATGAATAGGTAAGATGACAATAAAAAGTTTTTAAACAAGTAAAACAGTTATAATTAGAAATACAAAATGCATAAAAAAAACATTTTGCTTAACTTTAACCCATTCTATGGTAACATTAATTTTATCTATTTTTCAAATTGTAAAAAGTACTGATAAACTGTAAGTCCAAAAAGGACTTTGTTAACAGTGTTTATACGTACGTGACAAAAATAATGAAGTTACATCATCTTTAGATTTATGTCAAAATTCTAAAAAAATCGCCAACGAAATATCTGATCAATTAAAAAAATTGTTACCAATTTTAGAGTATAGTTTGATAATAAAAAACTATTTTTATAAAAAAATTTGAATTATATAGTTACAATAATCATTAGATTTTGTTTTTTAAAAAATAAACAATAAGCTGGTGATTACTGCATTTTTTATAGTATATCTATGAATGCATAAAAACTAATTTTCTTTAAATATTAAGAAACAAATTATTATAAAAAATTTCTCAAACAACTAAACATTATTAATAAAAAAGTTTAAAAAATTAAAGTTTTTATAATTTTGTAGAATTTTTTTTATCATATGTTACTTAATTATTTCAGTAAAATTAAATACTCTCATTTGTACGATTAATATAAAATCTAACATGTTAGAATTTCGATTTCAAATAAAAAGGTAAATGGAATAACAGTTCTAAATTAATTTTCAAGTATTTATTTATTTTATGTTAAGTTCACATTTATTAAATTATAAATTTTTGAATATTTACCCCGAGAACATTTCATTTCAATGTAGTAACGTTCAATTTAGAAGTTTTCAAAAGAAAGAGATTTAAATTCAATGAATATATTATTTAAGTTCATATACAAATAAATCAAAGGCTCTGAGAAAAACTCAGAGGAAAAACAACCATTACTTATTAAAAAGTACTATAAAATTGACAATGATATGGAAATTTAAAAAAAGTACATTAATTAAACTTTTGGTAAGCTTGAAAAACGTTTTTATCTTAATAATAAACGTTTCAAGGTTTGTAACTTTGAGATACTATAATAATAGTAATTTTTCCTCTTTGTTTGTCTAGTTTTGTACAAATTTTAGCCTGATGAATCTCGAAACTGCTTCAAGAATTGAACATCACTTACAGTAAGAAAAATTATGATGACAAGATTTTTTATAAATATTCGGTACTAAATTCGGTACTTTGTATCTCATAGTCCGATGATAATTAAATAAATCTTTACATAGTCATATTTTAAAAAAAAAAGACAACAACGAAACATTATTAAAGTATAAAAAAAAAAAATCTGGCACCAATAAATAATTTTGATTTTTATACATAAATTAATATTTCACTCTTTCTTATTTTCAGACAAAAAAAAGTAGTTCTTCATTTCAAATAAATTAGTTAATGTCAAAATTAAGAAAAGTTAAAATCAACTCTCGCGAAAAGTTGAAATTAACAGCAATCTAATACCATGTTTTTGAATCTATCAAATAGAATTTTCATAGCTTCTTCCTTCGAGTTTGAATCGACAATTGGTTTGCAGTTGTCTGTAACATGAAAATAAAAATAGGTTTACAATATAAGTTTACAAGTAATAATGCATACATTTAACATTATAAAATTCTTCATATTTTAAATGAAAAATCTTACATATTCTGACTTTTAATAATATTTTAAGATGTTACATTTATTTAATATTAAAAAAACGTATTACCACTGATAAACATTTTGGGTCTCGGTACTCTCAGATTAATAACATTTTTATCATTTTCTTTGACACAAATGGTTTGATTTGGAATTGTTGAAGGGGGTTTGACAAGTTTTCTGCGTTCGTCGATTGACTCGTGCAACGAAAACTTCTCTCCTGAACAGGCATCATTTTCAACACAATAAGTAAGAAACTTTTTCCACGTTTTGTCGTACTTCAGTACGTTGGGATTTCCCACAACGATAAGTAAAGATTTTGCTCGTGTTAGAGATACATTGAATCTCTGTAAACACAAAAATAGAGTTAAAAATAAATTTTAAAAAATTTTAAAATCAAAAAATTCAAAATATACTTTGGTATTGGACAAAAATCCAACATGAGCTCCACTGTTGTTGTGCAGTAAACGAGATCGGACAGTGGACATAATGATGACATCCTTTTCCTGACCTTGGAAAATTTGCACAGTACCCACATTAACGTCGGGCATTTTGCGTTTCTTCAAGCGATCCTTGATACGTTTTTCCTGCAGTTTGAATGGGGTCACAACGCCGATGTCTTTGAGATCAAAAGCTTTGTTCCCTGCTGTTAATTTTTCCAAATAATGCAGGATGGTTTCAATTTCTCGCAAATTGTAGGTACTAAAAAATGATCAATAAATTACCATACAAAATATAATCTTACTTATTTTACTAATTTGAATAATTATTTTTGATGATTTTACAATAAATAATTTCATTTTAAAAATTTCTTTTCATATTACAAAAATTTGAGCAAAAAATTAATTGAACTCAAATAAAAATAATAAAATAATTTAATGATTCTGCAATAAACTTTCCAAAATAAAAAAAAATGATAATATAGAAGATTAATCGCAATAAAAACTAAATACAACTTGAATTAAAATAAAATTAAAAAAAATTGTTTATACCTGTAGCTGCCTTCTTCTTTATATTCCACACCATCAACAGCATGAAAAAGGACCGGAAACTTTTTATTCGACAAATGTTCCCAGTCTTCTGCCAGAGAAATGCCTGGTCCCCCGCAGGCTACAAGTTCGTTGTTATAAAATAGCTCGTTTGGAATTTTCAGTATGGAACCGTGATTCCGAAAATTCTTCACGAGTTTAGTTATGTAGTCTGGATTGTACTGATTGTCATTATTTTTCAGGTAAGGTTCAAGTTTCATGAGTCTCTCCAACATTGACATTCCTGTAATCAAATATAATATTAATTATCTTCTTCGATATTTAATGTTTTGTAAATTTATAAATAAAAAGAAATACCCAATAAATGTCCGACATATCTGGACTTAACTACAGGACCCAATTGTAAAGGATCTCCAGCAAGAACAAATTGGGTTTGGATTTGATGTCTGAAATCTGTGCCCAGCAAAGCAAAAGGTATGAGAGTTTCAGGCTCAGAAGCTTGGCCAGCTTCATCAATAAAAATGTATGAAAAGTGGTTTGTGTTTAAACCTAAACCAAGCAATCTAAGAAAAATCAAAAAATTAGTTTTATGAAACATTATTGATAATTAACATTTTTTGAAAATCCTTACAAAATTACTGTTAAAATTAATTATCAAGTATTTATTTTAACAAGAAAAATTTCTTATATTCTGTACATTACCTCATAGAAGTCATCAATGTTGAGATGATAATATTTTTCGTCATAATAATTTCTTTTGGAATTATAAGTCCCTCTCCACTGATACTATTGGTGCAAGGTAAAATGTCCTTGTCTATCATCTTACTAAAAATAACAATAAATTAATAGTTTAATAATCCACAAATTTAATTTCATAATTTTTTTAATATCAGAATTTTTAGTTACATATCTCTAGATGGACTATAAAAACGAAGTAGGTCCTTCACCGGAATGGTTTTCATTAGTCTCTTTGTGATTTCATCAGCTGCGGTGTTTGAAGGAGTACAAATTAGCACTCGATTTGATGGATCACTGAAGTAGATCTGAAATTCATTTTTTAAGATGCCACACAAAATAATTATAGAATTGAAAATGAATTTTAAAAAACCTTACTTAATTTAGAAATAATTTTACAAAAAAAATAAGAGTCGAAACAAAAATTAAAACTCAAATTTAACATACAAAGTTGTTTTATAAATTTTAAATAAAATTTAAATTTTTCAAGTTAATATTTTTATTTTATTTTAACAATAAAAAAATACCTGCATGATTGCTTCAACTAAAGTAGCAGTTTTACCCGTTCCAGGAGGGCCAAACAAAATGTAAGGCGCAGGTTTCGCTGTTTTGTTCACTATATTTTCCACAGCCTGATTTTGCTCCATATTCTTTTTGACATTCAAATTAAACCAGAATCTTTCGTGCATCCTTCATAAAATTTTGTTAGTTAATAGTTTTTATAGAAATTTGAAATAAGCACTTAGAAATTATTTTAGAAATTAAAAAAAATTACACTTTTGGAGGACGCGTCATCGAATCTGGGTGCAAAATAATTGCATTCATCTTACATTTCATCATATGTTTGATAGCATAATGACAGCATCGTAGTGAATAATGATTTAGTTTAAAACTAACGCTGTAGGTCTGGTTTTCGGTGTACCACCACGTCGCACTGCAAATTAATTTTAAAAATTAATATTTGGTTCTTTTTTTTTAAACAATTAATTTTTTTGTTTCTTGACAAATAAATAATTAATATTCTTCCTTTTGTATATAAATTATAAAATCATCAATTTTTTTCCTAAACAAATTAATGCTGCTTTCATAAAAAAGTTTTTATTTGAAAAAATATTTTTTTTTAATAAAAAAGTACATACTCTTTATGTTTCACAATCACCTTGCCATTATCGATATCAGTGATTCTCAGATGATTATTTTTGTCCAAAATAATAAAATCTCCCGGACTTACAAATGGATCATCAATATCCAAATCCGGAACGAAGATTTCAAATTCAGTTTTCTTTGGATCTCGTGGCTTTAGCAAACACGACTCGATGCGGTGGGATTTCAAATCTTCTTCAATATAAAACTGTTCGACGTACAACAACAATTGAAGAATTTCTAAGTGACCTTTTGGTGGTAACATAGTTGTTTTGGACAACTTGTTCATTAAATACAAATAACGTTCTTCGATTTCCGTTATCCCAGGAAAAGCCTTTAGATTATTTTTAAAAATAAAGTCTATCTCTCTTGGGACTTCAACTATAGGAAGTCTCAGTTTTCCAGGCATTCTGAAGATATTGTACTTCGCATCCAAGCTATATTTAATTCAATTTTATTTTATAATCTAATTTAACAAATCTTATAAAATAAAAAGTTTTATATAAAAAGAATTTACCAAATAAAATTAAAAAGCAAATTAAATTCGATTTTTTTTAAAAAGAAAAATAGTTTATTAAATAAAATCAAATACAATTAATCCTTTTTTTGCTAAGCAGTTCTTCCGTAGAACTACTAATTTCATAATTATTTTTGAATTAAAGTATATTTTTCATATTTAATTTTGCACAAATGAATTATTCAACTATTCTAGTATTTGTTCACATAATTATAAATGTAATTTCAAAAGATTTTAATCAATGAAAAATTTGTGTATTGATGCATAAACACATCAACGGCAAAAGATGGGTTAAAGTAAAAACTTAAAAGAAAAAGAATTACAATTTTAAATTAAACTAACGTACATTTTATTACAATTTTTTTAAAAACGCAATCAAAATAACAAGAACAAAATTGGCAAATACCTTGGCAGAAGTGCTTTAACTTTACTTTCAGAATCCATATTTGTGAGTAATTAATTAAAAAATTGTATTTAAATTAATGACTTTATCACCGTTTGCGAATGAGTCTTCTGATCACTACTGGTTCTTTTCTCAAACTAAACTTGAAGGTTCAATATTTTAAATCGCAAATTGTTGACAATAATATTGGTTTTGGAACTACCTTCACAACTTGAAATAATAAAGCCAACTTTAATATATATATATAATTTTGAAAGTCAAGTTCAAAAATATTGACTAAATAAAATTTATGATTAAAAACTTTTAATTATACACACGATTCAACAATTATAATATTTACTCAAATTAAAATAAAAAGGCAAAATTAAAATCCACAATTTTGCACATAATGGCATTTATTTAAACGTAATTTATTGTACAACTTGTATATCTTTTTTCAGTTTAAAAAACAAATTACTTTGCGATGGTGACATTTTCAACTGAAAAAAAAATATCTACCAATAATACTATGGCAGCATCTTAAAATAATCTAATCCAGAGCAGCAGCACCGGAAATAATTTCAATCAGCTCTCTAGTGATGACGGCCTGTCGTGTACGATTGAAAGTGAGAGTGAGTTTGTTAATCATCTCTCCGGCGTTCTTACTCGCGTTGTCCATCGCGGTCATTCGGCTGGACTGTTCGCTGCAGGCACCCTCCTTCATTGAGTAAAACAAAAGCGACGCCAGCGAGAACTCCAAATAACTTTGGATCACTTCCTCATCTAAGGAGTCGTAAATCGACAACTTTGGAGCATTTGCTACAGCATTTTTGTCGAAAAGGGGCAAATGATTTACACCGTAGGACACCGCGGAATTAAATTTGTTGTAAACTATTCGTCCTGAGCCAAATATGTATCTAAAAAGAAAAAAAGTACATTCATTTCAACTAGAATCAAAAAATGAATTAATTTAATTAATATACAAAATGAAAACTAGAATTAAAAACTGTAAAAATGTAGCTTTGTCACTTTAAAAAAGAGACACAAGTTTTTACTTAATTAATTTTAGTTTAAAAAATATAGATGTTGAATTAAAAATATTTTTTAAACTAAAATAATTAAATACAAAAACTTGAAAATCGATTTTCAAAAATGTAAAACTTAAAATGGGTGAACTTAATTTTGATTTTTTAAAGAATATATTTTTAGTTTAAAATAAATATTTTTAATTTATATTGTGACACTTTACCCGCTGTTAAGAATTTCATTAGCCACTTTTGCAGCATCAAGGAATGTCGGTGGTTTTCTTCCCACTTCCTTGGCGACGAACAAAATATTTTTGCTAAACATTCGCTGCAAGACTGCCTTGGATTTGTCTCCGATGCAGATGATTTTTGTGTTCTCAACTTCTTTGGGGTCTGCCAGCAGAAAATCTCGGATATTTCTGGCGACACCAGTGTGACAGGCGCCACAGAGACCACGGTCACTGGTGACAGCAATCATCAGCTTTCTCGGCTCGTCCTCCGGAGCCGCGATCTCTGCCTGTTCGTAGAAAATTTTCGAGCCTTCTCCCAGGGGTCGGGCTTGTTTCAGATCACGCTCGGCGCGGTTGTACTTGGCTGCTGACACCATCTTCATTGACTGGGTGATTTTCTGGGTGCTCTTCACTGACTTTAACCTCATGGAAATGGCTTTGAGGGTTGCCATTACTCGCTGCTGTTGACATGGCGAGGACCACAAGGGAAACAGGTTGCAAGTTTGTCGCATCATTTTGAAAAAAAATTTTTTGTTCCCCTGAAACAACTGTTTAAGACATCATTTTTAAATTCAAAACTAAAGATCAATCTAAGTTTATATATATATATATATATATATATATATATATATATAAATGTGTGTTATGTCATTTGTACAAATTTGACATTTTTAACTTAATTTTGTAAAATGGCAAACTATAATTTATAAAAAAAAAAGTTAATATTTGTCAAAGAAAATAAAAATGTGCTCCAAAAAACAATTAAACCAATTTTCATAGCAGACGACAGTTATTAATTGTCAAAAGTTAAAGTACTTGCAATTACTTGTTTATAAGTAAAATTGAAAATTGAGTTAATTATTGTACAAACATTTCACAAAAACAACTAGAAATCCAAAAAAGTCACAATTTTTCGTGTTTTATGTAACCACTGCCAGCTGTAAATCAGAGCAATGACGTTCGATGACAAAAGTCCAACTTTGTTTTTGGCTTTCATGTATTATAATGAAGCACAATTGGGTTGAAAGATCTTTTTTCGTAAGTGTACAGTCTTGGTGTTGGTGCAACTTACTCAAAAATGTTTACAGCGATTTGTTAATGATTAATATTTGTTACATTTACCTCGAATTACCCTGGGATCGGTAAAAAATCACGAACTTACAATGGCATTGGATGATTTGCGACAACACAGTGGTTTTGTGTTTAGCGCAGCAGCAACATCTGCAGGCAGTTTTTAGAAGCTGCTATTTATGTCAAAAATAATTTGATTGTTTTTTTGACAACGAAATGAAATTTAACAAAATGTTATGTAACAATAAAAATTAATTTAAAACAATAGTTAATTTTGTCCACTTGTTTGTAAACATAACCTGAAAATGTATACAAATATTTATATTTCAAATTTTAATTTTATTTGTAATATTAATTATTAGATAAATTTATTGATTTAAAATAAATAAAAGAAATGAAACAAAATTTGGAGTTTAGCAGTAATTAAAAATCGATATCTCGAAAATCGATACAAGTCGAATTTGCGCTTTTCGAATTTTGGTTAGAATTATGACTGTTGACTACATTCGTTCCTAATAAAGTAATAACAAGCGATAGTTTTTAACAATTCGTTTACATTTACAATAAACGACAGTTTGATTAGCACTTTGTTTATAATAATTCATATGATTGCTGTGGGAAATTGGGATTAAAAGATCTGTTGTTACAAATGACATTAATTAAAGTACGTTGAATCTCAAACCATTGTTTACTGCGCACTGTTTAATGTGATAAACTTTTTAAGAAAATAATTGTTTTTGTTCTGAGTAACAAAACATTTAATTACCAAAATGCCTTGTGAAATGATTACACTACAACTCGGCCAGTGTGGCAATCAAAGTAAGTAAAAAATTATTTAAAATTTGCATTAAATGTTTTATTGACCTATACAAAAATCAATTTTTTTATTTCTCAAAATGTAGTTATTTCAAAATTTATATTACAATTGAAACAGACGCAAATGTATTTCAATGTTTGTATTGTAATTAACTTCTTAAATAAAAATAAAATTTATAATTCTAGTTGGCTTTGAGTTTTGGAAAAGACTTTGTGCTGAGCATGGAATAAGTCCTGAGGGTATTTTGGAAGATTATGCCACAGAGGGTACAGACAGAAAAGATGTTTTTTTCTATCAGTCAGATGATGAACATTATATACCAAGAGCAGTGCTTTTGGATTTAGAACCTCGTGTTATAAACACAATTATGACGTCACCATACTCTAAAGTTATTGTTTATAGTATTATTTATTTACATTTTAAATTAAAAACTATCAACTTTAATCTTATAATATTAATATTTAAATTTAAATGTTTACATTTTTTAGCTTTACAATCCAGAGAATATTTACTTGTCTAAAGACGGAGGAGGAGCTGGAAACAATTGGGCATCGGGTTATCATCAAGGTGAAAAATTACAAGAGGAAATTTTTGACATACTTGATAGAGAAGCAGATGGAAGTGACAGTTTAGAAGTAACAAAAAAACATGACTTTTAAAAAGTAAAAATAGTAATTGGCAATTTAGTAACTTAAATTTTTATTTTTCAGGGTTTTGTTTTATGCCATTCAATCGCAGGTGGAACAGGTTCAGGCATGGGATCATTTATGCTAGAATCCCTGGCAGACAGATTTCCAAAAAAGTTAATCGAAACTTACAGTGTTTTTCCCAATCAAGATGAAATAAGGTTTGAAATTTATTTTCCTTTATAAATTATAAAAAGCAAACAAATGACTGTGTTCGAAATTAAAATCAATTTTTCAGTGATGTCGTGGTCCAGCCTTACAATTCTCTGCTAACCTTGAAAAGGTTAACACAGTGTGCCGACTGTGTTGTGGTTTTGGATAACACAGCTCTGAACAGAATCGCTTCAGACAGACTTCATATTGAAAATCCAAGTTTCACACACGTCAACAAATTGGTATCAACAATTATGTCTGTCAGCACAACCACACTAAGGTAAATATACTTTTATGATAAAATTTTATTTAAAATAATAAATTTAACTCAATTTCAATTTTTTCAGATACCCATCGTATATGAACAACGATTTGGTGGGACTAATAGCTCCGTTGATACCAACTCCACGTTTACACTTTCTCATGACCGGTTATACTCCTCTCACAACAGATCAAGAAGTATATTTATAATTTTAACTTTTAAAGTACAAATATTGAAATTAATTCCATTAATTTAAATTTTCTTTTTAGGAAGCGTCTGTGAGAAAAACTTCTGTTCTGGATGTAATGAGAAGATTGTTGCAACCAAAAAATATGATGGTGTCCACTGCACTAGATAGAAATGCTTCTCACTGTTATATTTCTATTTTAAATATTATTCAAGTGAGATTTTATTAACTTTACTTTAAACTCAAAGTAGAAAATTGTAATATAATCTTTATTGAAAAATAAAATTTTCAGGGCGAAGTAGATCCAACTCAGGTGCACAGATCTTTGCAAAGAATACGTGAAAGGAAGCTCGCACAATTTATTCCGTGGGGACCTGCGAGTATACAAGTAGCTCTATCTCGAAAGTCCCCTTACATTCAGAGTACACATCGTGTGTCTGGACTTATGCTGGCAAATCACACTAACATTTCATCGGTAACAATCTTATATAGTTTTATTTATTTTACATAATAATAATATTTAATTTAAATTGTTCTTTTCAGTTATTTGATCGTGCCCTGCAACAGTACGATAAGTTACGAAAACGTGAGGCTTTTCTTGAACAATTCCGAAAGGAAAAAATGTTCGAGGACAATTTAAACGAGTTGGACAATTCGCGTGAAGTCGTCGAGTGTCTGGTAAAAGAGTACCAAGCGGCCACAAGACCAGACTACCTGTCCTGGAACCCCAGCAAGGCCGACCAAGTTTAAAAAATGTCTCACTAATTTATTAAACCTAAAATGTAACATCAAACTATAACATTTTACACTTAATTTGTTTTCACATTAATGTTTTGCTATTACGTTGCCATGATGTTTGCCATAACAGTTAAAAAAGTATTATTAATTTAATTTTTATCAAAATATGAACAAATAATAATTTTGCAACTCAGTTTATCGTAAAGAAGGTCTCGTTTATTTATTATGCAAAATCCTTTACATTTTTTTCACATTTACGAGCAAATAAGGGAGGCAGTGTGGCAACTGTGACGAAACCAGTGTGACCAGAAGCCGATTGCGAGTGTGTCACTGTTGTGATTTTTGTTTCCTCTCTTTTTTCGAAGAATCCTGGTCTTAGGCATTCCTGAAATTAAAATTGCAATTAAATTTATTTTAATTTTGTTAAAATTTATTGTTTTACTTTTAAAAAGTACCTGATTTTTTGTGCTATCTAGATCCAGTATCGACATGTGTTTTTGTTGAACATTCAATTCTCTCTGCAGACACTCAAATGTTTTTAATTCAACAAAACCAAAAGAAGTTAATTTTCCACAGGTTCGCTGTACTTGTTCTATGCAGGGTGAAAACGAACATAATTTTCCTCCTGTAAAAATCATTGTTATTATTATGTAAAAATACTTAAATTTAGTAAAACTTTTCAGTTTTTCTACCAGATTCTTTTAAAACGTCAACTGCATGTTCAATAGTTAGCCACGGATGAGGTAAATCCAAAAAAATTGCATCCGCTTTGTGATTCAGTTCGTTTCCAAAGCCATTTGCACAAACGTCTCGGTGTGTAACCGTAACATAATCACTAATTCCATGACTTTTAAATTCGTCACGTGCAATCTGAGCACGTTGTTCGTGAAAATCAAAGGTGTATAAGTGACCAGACGGACGAATTGTTTGTACGAGTGAATGGGATAGAGATCCACTTCCGGTTCCTAAAAAAATATGATAAATTTTTCTTAAAATAAATTTATTTTACTTTTAAAATAAATGTTATGTTTTAATTTAAAATAAATTTAATAATGCATTATTAAAAGAAAACAAATTGTTGCCTGTTTCAACAACAATGCTTCCAGGTCGCAGGTCCAGCATGTGCATAATCAAACTGATGTCCGGTGTGTAAATAATTTGTGTTCTGTGGGGCAGTGTCAAAGTCCATAATTCTGGAGTCGGTTGTAAAACATATCCCCATCCCTTAGACAATTCCACTTTAGAACCATAAGCTTTTCCAATTAACGAGGGTACTTTGAGTGCACCAAAAGTTGTCTGAAAAACGTGCTCCACTAGCTCGCCCTTTCGATTTTTAATTTTTTCAACCACCTCGATTGACTTCATATTATTTGGATTAAAATATAAAACAACTACGTCACCCTCTTCAATCAACTCTTTTCTTTTATTAAAACTCATTTTTTTTAAACAAACACGTGAGTAAAAGTAAACAATAACAACTTTGGCACAAGAACTTCTAATTGTTTACTTTATACAAAAGATAAGCTTTTCCTTTTTCCAATTTTATTACACATAACATAAATAATTTTATGTTTATTTTAACTATTATTTATTGAAATGAAATAGACGAAGTTAACCTTACTTTTTTTCAAAACAAATTCAAATATAAACACTGGCTCGAGTTGTCAATGTGACAAGTTCAGTACAGGTGGCGCTTTTGTCAATATAAAAATATTTAAATTGTTTTATTATTTTTTTCTGGTTTTATACAGTTTATGAAAAAAAATTTGTTGGTAATTTTAAAGATATGAATAACATTTTCATGGTTTACATTTATTTTATTAATTTGTCACCTGGCACATGATTAAAAGTTATGCGAGTTATTTGAATCCCATATACTCTGAAAATTAACCGGACCATTATAATTTTGAATGTAAACCAGGAATGAAAGAATGCAAATATAAAACAGCGTTTTTCTTTTGAAAAGATATTCTAATTCATATAAGTATTATTTAATCCGGCGAATTTTCATCTTCAAAGTTGACGGAAAAATAGTCCCTATAAATCCATCTGTTGTATAATGTTAATTTCCAAATTTATCTTCATCAATATTTCCAACCGATTCTGGTGCTTCAAATTTACAACATGTAATTGCATACTTTGTATAATCTAATAAAAATGCTGATTTACCAACATCAAAACATGAACACTCTTAAAATTATAGTCTTATTTAAAAATGTAATGTATCTTCATCATTTTTGCGGA
>JABFPM010004050.1:0-13293 GCA_022817325.1 Idris sp. 1 HC-2018 | reverse complement strand
TTGACAATGACAGAATACCTGTTTGCAACAAAAATATTTAAAAGACAATGTTTGATTTAATAAGCGTTAAAATAACTCGAAATGTAATTTTGGAAGCTATTTTTTTGGGTCCAAATAATATTATCTTTGTTATAATCAATCCCAAAATATGTGACTTAAATTCTTACAAAATAATTATATATATATATAGGTATATATGATACTGTTACAAGAGAAAATTAAATTTGCATAAATTATAAATTTGTAATTGTTACAGCTTTTATATTTATGCAAGTTTAAAAATTTTGTTGTTTCAATTGAATGAGGTTATTTTAATTAATTAAATATAAAAAAATAATTTATGTATCAAAAAACTGAGATACATTTTTAAATTTGATCAAAAATATTAATTCTGTTTGTATTAACTTTTGCTGAAAATTTCAGAATGAGTTTCCTAAATGGAAATATAAATTTCCTGAATTTTCTTATGTCATACTTATTTTTTGTCTAATTTCAATTTTTTTGTACCAGATTTAACAAATGTGATAGGAATTATTTTTTGAAATTTCAATTTACAGAATAACTTGTATAAAATCTGAAGCTTACCGCTAGAAAAAGACAAGTCTTCGCTATTTGAAACTTTTTAATTATTATCATTTTTGAGAATAAGTATTTTCATCTCATGCTATTTTTATTATCAAAATAAGTCTTAAAAACATTTAGTAGCAACCTTATAATTCAAAAAACAATCTATAAAAACATAAGTCTTAACACATTCAGACAAAAAATATTTGTTCTTTGTTTAATTAAATTTGACATAGGTCTGTCTTTCTTGCAAAAGCATTTTTGTGTTGTTACTTTTACAAAAAACTCAAACTAAACATTCTTCTTTAACATTTTTTTAAAACTCGTTTAAAAAAGAAATGACTAATTTTCACTTATTAATTGCTAAGTGTTTGTACCCATTTTTGTTTTATTTAAAATTTAATGTTGTATGAACATTGAGCAAACTTTCAGTTAGTGGTCCATAAATATATTTTTTATATTACTTTTCAGATTTAAATTACATTGTGCAATCATTCTTTTTAAAGTTTAAATAAACCACGTTATTAAATTTTTTATCAATTTTGTATACAAATTTAATCATTTTAACTATATTTAACTTTATTTTTTTTATTTACATTAGTATATTAACTATTAAAGAAATAACGTGATGAATAAGAATTTTTCTAATGTGTTGATCGATTAAAATGATTATTTCCATTTAAATGTTAGTAAAAAAATTTCAATTAAACCAAAGTCATTATTTTCTATGATGGATAAGTTATCAAATTAATTAAAAATTATTTTTTCAGACTAAATTAAAGTAAAATATGATAATTTATATTATTAACAGTAATTTATAAGTTTTTAAAATAATCAAATTGCAAGTATACAGTTTTGATAAGATACTAAAATAATTTAAAAAGTTATTTAATCAGTATATATTTGACTCAATTTTGGATGCATTGATGATTTAATCGAAATATTAAATTTCAAATTTGACACATAATTTTTAAATTTTAGTAAAAAAATTTGCATTTTTACATAAAGATTATTTATTTTAACAGTAAATATTCAATAATGATACTTGAAAAATACGATATAATGCTGTTTTCTATACTTTTTGTCTATTAATCCGTCTATTAATTTTCTAGTGTTTATCTATTAATCCGCCATATTCAAATATTTGTCTGACAATGATGATCTAACTGTAAATAACTCAGCAAAATTATCTTTAACAAATATTTTTAATAATTCTACAATAATTTCCCGAAATTTAAATTTAATAAAAAAATTTTTTTAATACTTTATCCAATAATTATCTGTGCTTTCTCTAAAACCTTTAGCTTTCAATTTGCCAAATTTGTAAAAAAAAAGCTTCAACACATCTTAGTTTTATGACAATTATCATTTATTATTACTTTAAAATGAATAATATAAAGTCGAACAGTGATATTTTACATGCGCGTAATTTTAAATTAATATTTAATTGTAAAAACATAGGTAAATATTACGTCTTTGACAGATTTTCTGTTATAATGTTAAAGACGTAATATTTTGAAACGCTCTTTCAATTATTTAAGTAGTTTTTAATATATAATTTGATTTTATTGCACGCACATATATTTTATTACATCAAAATACTATACATTTCTTCCAAAAGTATTAAAGTATTTTTTAAATATAAATATTCTCTGTTACAAAATGTATTAAGACTTTGACGTCAAAACTCAGGGACAGATTTAGATAATTTTTTGTAGTTTACATATTAAATACGCATCCGTGTTGAAAAAGTCTTATAGAAACAAATACATCCATACAGAAAAATAGACAATTCCAGATAGGGATAAATTTAAATTGGAATTACATATTCATACTAATAAATGAATATGCAATTCCACATCGATGAGAAAAAATGCTTGGATATAAAAACTGTATAGATCCATATAGAATTTTTTCTATGTATATCTATAAGACTTTTTCAACAAGGATCATTTGAATTGTGCTTATTGTATTTGTTAAAGTTAAAAGTAATGATTATAATTTTTTTAATTGCATTTTAATTTTGTGCTTATAAATTAAAAAAGAAAATGTTTCTGCGTAACCTATAGGGACATGTCAAAGATGTAACAATTCGGACTTGGGATTGTGAAATATTTTCAAAATATAATTCTTATAAATGTATAAATACTTACAAAGTGTAAAACTATAATAACTTGAAGTGTGCAAACCATAAAAATTAAAATCTTCAATCTAATAATTCACAAAATTGAAGTGAAATGCGAGCGACAGGTAGGTTAAAAGTCTCCGTGAGAACACAACGTTTGTGAACGTTTATCAAACGTACGAATGAACGTTGCACGGAAGTATGTGAAACGTACAATTTTCCGCTTTCTGGGGATGTAGGAAGTTTATTTAGATGTTATTGAGAAGTTCATTTATTGTCTGAAAAACGTTTGAAATGTTCATAAAACCTTCAGGGAATGTTCAATAGAAGTTTATCAAACGTTAGTTGAACGTTTACAAAGTTTAGTAAATGTCCTATAATTGTTTAGAAAACGTTCGCTAAACATCCATTAAGTGTTTATCAAATATTCAATAAATGTATCAAAAGTTAAGGAAATGTTTACTAAACGTTAATTTTTAAACATTTTGAACAAACTTTAAGTAAGTTCGAAATGTCTTCAAATTGTTTGACTGCAATGACCAAGTGGTAATACATCTGGGCTTGTAGTATAAAAGTTGTGAGTTCAAATCCTATTTATTATAAGCATAAGCAGGTTAGTAATTTGATTTTTTCAAAATATAATTTAAAACAATGAATGTTTTATTTTAAATTGTATAAAAATATTTAAAAACTTTAATCAACAATTTTTAATGTTTATGAAAAATTTAACAAACGTTTAACAAATTTCAACGAACTTATAGACAAAATTATAGAACGTTTTCCCAACGATTATAGGACATTTACTAAACTTTGTAAACGTTCAACAAACGTTTGATAAACTTCTATTGAACATTCCCTGAAGGTTTTATGAACATTTCAAACGTTTTTCAGACAATAAATGAACTTCTCAATAACATCTTATAAACTTCTTACATCCCTAAGAAGCGGACAATTGTACGTTTCACAAACTTCCGTGCAACGTTCATTCGTACGTTTGACAAACGTTCACCAAACGTGGTGTCACGGAGTGTCATGGGAATGAGTGGTGTCCATGGGAATGTCACACGGAGTGTGTGTTCCCACGGAGGTTCTAGAGATTTGCCCATATAATTTAATAAATTGTAAGTAAAATTCATTAAATGTTTATTGGCTCAATGTATTTTAGTAATTAATGTTTATTCGCTGAATTTCAAATGAGTCCCTAAAATCAAAATATACAGGGAAGAAACGTTTAACATTATATGGCATGGTTAACTGACATGGGAGACTGTGGCTATCCGCCCGCCCGTGTACGTGTACACGTGTATACACACAAATTTTGTAACGTGTACAAACAAAACCTTTCACGGGTACACACAAATTTTGTTACGTGTACACACATTCAAAAACTAAATAAATCACAAAATTGTACTTACAACATAATTAACAAAGTTGAGTTTTTTTGTTTTCATCAATCTTCGCGTAGTGTTTAATGCAATTAATAATAATTATATTTTAATATGAAAAGTTAAAAACAAAATGTAGACTTAGTTACAACTTTGGCTAATCACAGATGAGGAATTTAAGGTGATGCCTAACGGAAATTCTCTGTATCTCTCTCATTTTTATTGATATTTTAAATTATTTGATTGTTTTAATTAATTTTAAAATAATAGCCATGTACCGTTGTTGACTATGGATGGGAGAATTTTATAACTAAAAAACAACAAAAAATATAAAAATTTACGAAAGTAGTTTCAAAAGTACGATAATTTTTTGTACTTTTGATACTATTCACATAATTTATGTGTGTACACGTTACAGAATGTGTGCTATACACGTGTACACATACACTAACGTACACGGGCGGGCGGATAGCCACAGTCATTTACATTGTATTGTATAAATCAGCAATGTATTAAATAATTTGTTAAAAAATAGTCCAATTGTCAAGAAAAATCAAAACTAATAAAATGACTTCAGGCAAACTGTGGTTGTGATCCCTTAGCCGTGCAACTTTACCTCACTTTCCTTACCAAAAGTTTGCAAATTTTTCTGTCAGTAACTATTTTTTATTATTGAAAATCATTGTTATTAAAAACAAAAAAATTAATTGGTAATTTTTTTAAAATATATGAAGAAATCCTCGTCAAAACGTCTAAAAATGTAAATTTTCCAAATCAACTCATAAATATAGATCATAAAAGTACTCATTGAAAGAAATATTTTTACCTTAGTAATTAGATTTTTCATTGGTTTCTTACAAAGATATAGAAAATTCATTTTTTGACAAAAATTAAAAAAAATTAATTTTTAAAAAATTATAACTCGAAAATGGTACTTGTAATCATAAGTTTACTCGAAGTTAAAATTTGTATTAGGTTAAGAGAGGTTATCCTATGCTTTCCATGTATAAGGTTGCAGGATACCAACCTCGAAAAATTTAACCCAATCTAATAAAATTTTAAAGAATCTGTTAATTCTGTTTATTTTTTATTTACCTTTATTTTTGTAATAAATTGGTTTTCGCTATTTTACGCTGAACAATTCCCTGGCTCAACAATTCGACTACATAATTGTTGTCTTGAAACAGTCTGAAAAATGCAACGAAAACATTGAGTTCTAACTCAACTTTTTATACAATTTAAATGCTGGAACAACCTGATTTTTTGTAAAATATGGTAGCATTTTATCTAGCTAAAATTGTATAAATTTATATGAAATGTTATATTTTGAAAACTGTTGATTAATTAATAAACCTTATATAATACTTATAATTTAGGTAAATATAAAAGTTGGGATAAATCATATTTAAATTTTAGAGCTATATTATTACGATTGTGGAGACAATTTAATAGCAAATTATATAGTATAATTTATTAACAACTAATTTACGATACCACATTTATGAGTTTTTAGGCACAGAAATTCAATAGTAATAAACATTAATAAGAAATTTGCCAAGTTCATTTGCGATTATAATTCACTCTAATTGAATATAACCTTATTAGATAAAATAAGAAACTTTAATTTTAGTTCAAAATAAACCATTTAAGCATAAAAAGAACTTAATCACAAAAGTCAAATGTTGTTCCTCTGTAAAATTTTAATATTAAAATATGATATCCTGGCCGTAAAACCAAATCAGTATAATTTTATCATTGATTTTCCTTCATTTTGGGTTCAAATAAAACAATTGCACGCAAAAAGAACCACAAAATAGTGTTTAACTGTGTTATTTAAACTATATGGCTTTTTATTAATTTCGACGGTTTTCGTCAACAAAAAACAAAAAAATTTATATTGTAGAATAAATATTTGAAACTACTGTAAATTATAAAACTTAATAATCTTTTATTATGTATATATAAATGTTACGAATGAACGTTGCACGGAAGTTTGTGAAACGTACAATTTTCCGCTTTCTGGGGATGTAGAAAATTTATAAGATGTTATTGAGAAGTTCATTTAATGTCTGAAAAACTTTAAAAACGTTAATAAAACCTTCAGGAAATGTTCAATAGAAGTTTATCAAACGTTAGTTGAACGTTTACAAAGTTTAGTAAATGTCCTATAAACGTTTATTAAAACTTCTTTAAAGTTTGCTAAACGTTTATTGAATTTTTCATAAACATTAAACATAAAGTTATTCAAAAAAATGAATCTTCTATTGACTTGAGTAACGCATATTTTTAATACATTCATTTAGCTACAATGTTGGACAGTTATATCAATGAAAATAATTTATAGAGTAAAAGATTGTAATTTTCAAATTAAATGTTGAAAAAAAATTGTTATGATCATAGTAAATGCGTTTTTATAGAGAAACAATACTTTTGCTTAAATTCGATATATTTTATATAGTTTGAGACTTTTTTTTAAGATATGGGCGATTCTTCAAAACCTTTAATTTTTGATTTTGAAAAAAAAGTTTTTTTAACTTAAAGCACACCATTGTAATGAGATAACTAATGTTTTTTACGATAAAAATTGTATGGAAAAAATGCAGAACACTAAATAATTTGATGCGCGTGACTTAAAATAATTATTTTTTGAAGGTTGTACTTTTTATTTTTAAGATTAGTTTTTTTATGAAAACAAAATAAATAATGTAATTTTGCAAATAATTAATAATTTCCACACTGCAAAAATAAGTGTTTAATTTAAAACACTTTTGTAAAACACTTCAAGTATTTCCTATGTTAAAAAAATAGGTTAAAATGTAAACACTTGAAAATGTTTTAAATGTGATTACAAAAATGTTTTAAATTAAACACTTGTTTTTGTAGTGCAAGCATAAAAAATATAACTTGAACTAGCAATAATTATGAGAAATGAAAAAATTAGCATTCTTAACTTATAGATTTCAAACAAAAAATTAATGTTTTTGTTTTTTAAATTAAAACAATAAATATTTAGATGGTTTTAATAAAAATAAATTATAATTTCATTTTATAATGTATTTGTGAATAATCTGGTATATTATATTATAAAAGATTGTAACGGTCGTGACAAAGTTACAGTCGTGACAGCGTATGAAATTTCATAAAATAAATGTTAAAATTGATTTATGAGAGCTGCACACGTTACAATGTTGAAAATGCAAAGAAAGCTATTTATTTTATGCATCATTTCTTTAATACATTGATTTTTAAACCCGGCTGCACCATATGTAAGTGTGACATAAAAAATGTGACAAGCTAAATGCCAAAGTGGATCGGTAAATTAAAATGGTACTTTGATTAAAAAAAAATATATATATATATAACAGGTGACTAGCTTTTTACCTCTACTTTTTGTGCAGCAAATCTAAAATTTCATTAGTTAATCGTATGCCACTAAATAACATTGTTAAACGTAGGTTACGGTCGTGACAGCTTAGTTTGTTTACAAACTATATCAGTCTCTACGCGTAATTATTCGAATTGGACAACATTTTCAAACTCATGACCATATACTATAAGACCCGAATTATAATATTTTTCTTCTTCAAATGAGTTTTTAATACCTTTTTGCAAAGTTTTAAAAAATCTGTGTGTGAGTCTCACAATGAAAACTGTCAAATTTGACAGCAGGTAAAGATTAAATTTATAAAATAACTTAATTGTGGCAATTTTCAGTGAAAAAGCATTTTAAATTATACTGAATACTTATTTATGTATTTAAAAACCACCTTTTTAGTTTATACTTTTTTTAATTTATCATCTTTATTTAGTGATAATATTTACTTTCACATAGGTTAAAAGTTGTGAAGAATCGCCCATATATAAAGCCAATTATGTAATATTATATAATAAAAAATACAGGTGCTTTTAAAAAATAAGCATTAAAGGGTTTAAAAATTATTAATTTTTATTTACATAAATAAATTTTTGCATAAGCCTCTTTAACAAAATGTAAAAATCTACAAGAAAAGGAGCTAATGATATTTACTCCTGTTCAAAATAATTCCCTTTAAAGATGTTTTTTTTTAATTAGTTGTAAAGTAGATATAATGGAAAATGTCTAGAACTCAAAAAATTGAAAAAATGAATGAATTCATAAAAATCTAAGAATCATTTTTTCTTAGATTTCTGGTAATACATTATTAAAAAAATAATGAATCATTACAAGCAGAATTTGTAGTCAATTAAACATGGTAAATAAAATCATTGCTCGTGATATCATTTTAATAAAATTGACATCTTTTAATAATTTTTAATTTTGATTTAAACTCTCCCATACATAGAAAATGCTTTGTACAATTTTTTCTACTGTTTTTATGATATATTAGAATTCCGACAAAATTTCGAACATCAATTTTGAACACATCTGCAAAAGTTTTAGTAAAAAGTGGGGCAACAAGTGGGCAACCCCCCCCACCTCCCACCCTCCACTACCATTTTCAACTGTATAATTTTAAACTTTGAACTAAAAAATCTTATGTTACTAATAAACAAATCTGCAACAAATAATTTTAAATAAAGGTGTTCTCAAACTCTAAAATCACTAAAGCAATTTTCTGATAGCTAATATCAGAGGAAGATAGAAACATAAACTAGTTATTTACCAACGATTTTATAGTGAAATACTCCATCTTTCTTCTAAGTTCAGAAAATGATTGCAATAGCAAAATGAGTAAAAATACAAAATGTGAGCAAGAATAAAACACAACATAACCTTCACAAACTAAGTTTAATGTGTTAAAAACATTTTTAAATTAAGTATATATAATTACAAGGCATATATTATAATTAATGAAAAAAAATATATGTACTTAAAATCATTTCAAGGTAACATAATCTTTTATAAATTTTTCTATTCGAAATAAATACTTTAAATTTTATATTGTCAATAATAAATACCAAAAATTGAAAATAATATTGTCATTTAATTATTTAAATATGTTAATTTGTAATTAATTTAATTTATTTTATATTAAACTATAAACTTTCAATGTGTTCATACTTTTTATTTTAAATGTATACAATTTACTCTTTACAAATTACTGTAGCATCTAACAATTATTTTTCTAATTTTATTTAGATAACTAAAATGGCACTGTCACCGATTGACATTAATTCAAGATTATCAACAGCATTCTCAGATGACAATTTATTAAATGAAGAATGCAAAAAGCTTGCCCTAGGTTTGTAAAAAATGTATGATTTATTTTGTATAACTACAATTTTTTCTTCATTAATGTATTTTTAATACAGATATTCAAAGTAAATCCATCCACCTTGTTACTGTTGTTGAAGCACTTGAACCATTTATTACGAGTAAAAGAAAAGAAACCATTGTACAAAGTGTTCTTGCATTAACACAAATATTGTCTCATTTACCGAACAATTTTTTAACAATCACAGAAATGAAAGTGTTATTAATATTTTACACTCAACAACTCAAAAATGCATATTCCATATTATCAACTTTGAAAGGAATATTAATTTTGGTAAGTAAAACATTACTTCTGTTTTAAATTTCTTTTTTGTTCAAAATTTATTAATATTAATTACTATTATTTACAGCTACAAATGAACCAAGTTCCAACTGAACAAATGAATCAATTGTTTGTAACAATGTTTTCATCTATTCATTGCCAAAATTTGCAAAGAATTGAACGACACACAATATTTCTTATCCTAAAATATGTTATAAATAACAAATCTGTTGAACTGAAACCAATTGAGGAACAATTTGTGTCTGGTGTAATGGATGCAATTGATGGAGAAAGAGATCCCAGAAATCTTTGCCTGTTATTTGAACTGTTACCAATATTTTTAAATAAGTTTTCTCTCAGCAACAAAGAGGAAGATATGTTTGAAATTATTGCCTGTTATTTTCCAGTTGACTACAATCCTGTATGTGCAAATAAATCTCCATTAAACATATGTTTAATTCTTGATAATTCATTATTTACTTTTTCAGAAAGAAAACGACGAGAGTAACATTACAAGGGACATGCTGGCAGATGCTCTGTCTTGTTGTCTCTATGCCATTCCAGAGTTTGCACAATACTGTCTACCAATAATTATCGAAAAAATGGAGTCCAATCTGAAAGTTGCTAAAACCGATTCCTTGAAATTATTAAAAGATTCAATTTCAACTTTTGGAGTCGACGGTGTTAAGCCATTTACCAGTGAACTGTGGGTTTCTTTGAAGGAAACTGCTTTGTCAAGTGACCCTGAGATAAAATCCTTGGCCCTAGAAGCTATCACCAATATAATGAAGATTTTTTCAAATGACCCAACAGTTCGTGAAAATATTTGTGAAAGAGTCATAGACGATACAAAGTGGACCCTTTCTAATGTACAGTTGAGCTCATTTTGGTCGTCTGAACGAATACTAGAAGCTGTTGCTAAAGCAGAGCCGGAGTACTGTAAAAAGATTTTGAAATTTATCGTGCCACTGTGTCTGGGACAATATTCAACGAAAACATCGTTGGATGAAAAAATTATTATCCTTAAAACTCTGCATAACTTTTTAAATATCGCTTTGGAGTTCGATATAAATATACAAAGTAAATAAGTTTTTTTTGGAAATGTCGAATTTCAAATATCCAAATTACATGGATTTCTATTTTTTTTTTTTTATTAGGTCTTCCAGAATTATCGTGGACAGACATCCCAGCATTACTCATCAAAGAACTCGAATCACCAAACAACGATATTAAAATCGAAGCAATAAACTGTTTTGATGCACAAAGAAAATACATAAATCCTCTACAACGCAATAATTTGTACAATAAAATGTGTACTTTTATTGAAACAGGAAACGATGCACTGAAAGACGTTGCTCTCATAGTACTGGAACATTTTGCCAAAATTTATCCAAAGGAAATTTCTGACATTGCCAACAATAAACTTAACTTTGATTCGAGTAATTAAGAAACAATTTTGTAAAATTTTTTGTTTTTAAAATTTCACTTGTAAGAAACAAATTATTTCTTTCAGGTGATATAAATGTACAAAAACGAAGACTAGAAGCTCTGACAGTTTTGGCAAAAGAATCCGAAATCGGCCACTTGGTTCTTCCCAATTTATTAGAAATAGCTGCTTCGTCGTCAGTTTTGAATGACGTCGCACTTGAATGTTTAAACAAAGTTCTCTGTTCAAGTGCCACCTTCAATGTTCACCAATTTTTATTCCAAATTGGTAGCATTGACAAACTCCTTTCTATTGATACAAATTTGTCTAACGATAGATTGAAATTTGTATCAAATATAAGTAGATCTATAATAAGAAAATTGAGCACCGATGAGCAGCAAAAATTATTTGACAAACATTCAAGTGTACTGAAAAATGAATTGACAAATAACTGCGCGTTATTTTTTGAAGCATTTCTCATTCCTCTGAATGGACAAGTTATTATCAGCACTGATGTTGGTACTTATTTTGACAAAGTTACAAAATTAGCTATGTACGATAAAAATCCAATAACCAGACTCAGTTCTTGTAAATTAATAGCAGTGCTGATTCATAAATTGTTGAAGACAGATTTTATTCAAAAATATATCGTGCCTTTGAGAGAAAGTCTGCTGAATATTTTGAAAAATGATGATCAAACTTTGCAAGTTAAGCATGCTGCAGTTATTTTTCATACTTGGATAACAAAAAGTGCTGTCATTGGTGGCATTTCAGATTTTGCTAAAGAATGCATGCTTGATGTGAGTAAAATAAAGTAAAATAAAATATAAATTGTAGTTAAAATAAATAATGAAATAAATTTTCTTTTTTACAGCAAATAGATTTTTTGCGACACCACGAAGTGGGAGAATTTGTTGCAGAAGAATTTAAAACTCTGATTGACAAAAATGAAGACACTATTACTCGCGAAAATGGATGTAAAATCATGTTTTTGTATAAACAAAGGGTCTTTGAAAGTTTGCTGGCAGAAGATGTTTTTGATGGAGCAGAAAGACGAAACTTTTTAATAGCTTTAACAACTGCTCTGCAGCAAGTTCCAATTGAGTTGTTATTTATACACATCAAAACTGTAAGTTTAAATTTGTTAATTGACAAAAAACAGTGTTTATTTTCAACTAAGAATTGTAATTTTCAGATTGTTCCAATACTTGCTGAATCCTTGACACTAAACGAGTCCAAGTTGTTGTTACCAATTTTAAATGCTCTGAAATTACTTATACCAAAGAGACATCAAATTTTTATGCATGAAGCCAAAATAATAATTCCACATATTCTCGAACTTGTTACACATGCAGAAATGGTAATAATTTTAAAAAACAATAATAATTATCAAAAACAAAAATAATTTTAAAATAAAAAGTTAAATTTTTTAAAATAATTTTTTCTCAGAAAATTCGTATTGCAGCCATAGAATGTTTAAATAATTATTGTGAGTACCCATCGATGGCTGTATTTTCTTTTAAACCAGACGTGCTGGACAAACTTGGAGTTTCTGTCGATGATCACAAACGTTTAGTTCGAAAGATCGCAGTGGTTGCCAGGAGTCGATGGTTTTTATACGAACAACCAATAACTTTGTAATTATTTTAAAATGTTGAAACAAAATTGTTATTACTGTGTACATAAAAATTGTATGCCATGAAATATATATTTCTTTATATACATAAAATAGTGTTTTTTGTCAAATAGTGTCAAGGGAATGACTTAAATAAGTCGCGTTCAAATATAATTTAATAAAAGCATCGATCAGTGGGCTTAATTCAATTTCAACTGAGTGATACCGTATAGTATTCTCAGTTTGTCAGAAACATGGGAGACGGCAAGTATTTTTTAGTTTCTTACTTTTATAGTTATTAAAATTAATTTTAGATATAAAACAAAATTCATTTCATTTTATTTGATCTAAGATCTTGTAATTTAATTATCAATTACATTTGGAATTATTATAAAAAAAAAAAATTACGTGTGTTTAATAATTGTTGATATTAGGCGTTGCAAAAAACGGTGCTTATAAATATGAAGACGAAACAAGATATGTCGGTGACTGGAATAACAAAGGTCTTAAACACGGCGCAGGATCTTTATTATTACCAGATGGTACCAGATATGATGGAGGATTTCAAAATGGTTTATGTTCCGGGTTAGGTGTTTTAATGTTTCCTGATGGAGCCAAGTAAGAGACAAAATGTTTCTTTTTTTTCTTTTCATTTTTTTCAT
>JABFPM010004049.1:0-13301 GCA_022817325.1 Idris sp. 1 HC-2018 | reverse complement strand
CTTCTGTATATTATTTTTTGCATATAATAATCGTCCAACTGATGTATATATGAATATATTGAATTGCTCTTTCTATTTTTCATCATGCATATTATGCTTGCTTATGAAAAAACCATTAAATTTAATTGTTGTTTTTGAAATTTATATATATTTACTTTTATTTTATAATGTATGAATGATTTATAATTATTATTTATTATTATACATTGAATTTACTTTAGCTTGATTCAGAATTAGCATAATAAATTACAATACATAAACCGATATCATACTTTCATAATAATCATATAAAAAAATTCGAATTATTCTAAAATTCTGATCTGTCAAATGTAATACCAACCTACAGGTCATTCGTAACCAACTTCTCAATGTCTTGAGTCCGGGCTCTGGTAATCGCATTTCCTGAACAACAATTTTGTCTACAAAAAATACTTACCAGCGTGTTACACTTATCAGACACAGAGTTGCGCTAACAAAAGTAAACAGAAAAAAATAACTTTTGAAATCACCCAACCTGGTGTTAAATCGACAGTTGTACTTTGAGTACAGTTACATTGTCAGTAGTTACAGTGTTTAAGTCACTATGTCGATCAAAGGCATTTACCAGGATTCTGATTACACCATTGGGGCCACATAGCCTCGGTCTTAATACCTCTACTAGTTAAAATTTCTATGTGACTCGACAGTCTTGTGTACACGGTTTCGTCAATTGAGTATCCGTTAGTAGGCAGGTCCGTCCTAAAACACAAAAAGAAATGCCACATAATTGATCATCTCGTTATTTTAAAAATCTTCTCGTAAAAATATTCTTCTTTTTACCATAATCTTTCAGCAAGAGCAGACGCCCTGGGCCATAGTCGAGACTCTAAAGACCCATGTCCCACTTGCTCGCTCCAAATAGCAGCTTCGCCACCAAGTACTAGGCCGAGAAATTGTGGCAAATAGTCTCGCCAGGGTCTATGGTTGTATACTGTTTGCCAGGTCCTGTATTCCCCACAGGCAGCCTCCCCAGTTTCTCGCCACTTACCAAAACCACAATCTAAGTACCAAGCATCTACATGCGACAGTATCACCCTAAAACCGTCCTCCAGCAGTTCCGGAGTTTCGGGCCAGGTGCTGCCCCCCCACGACTGAATCACGTGTAGCTTCGGATTAAAGTACGTGTTAATGTACGACCGTTTGGTCAGTGGCGAGCTCCATAAGACGACCGCCTTAGGAGTCTCGTCGTTGTTTGCCTTGACTATCCGTTCGAGCAGCTTCGCCTCGAACTCGGCCCAAAGGGCGTGATAGTCGGTCATGTTCTGGGCCTGCATTGCCGCGGTGATGTTCGCGTACTGGGCCCAGCAGTCGAGGTTCACCTCGTCGCCGCCAATGTGAATGATGTCGCGCAATTCGGTGAGCTCCAGCAGCTCCCTGTAGAGGCCTTCCAAAATTTTGTACGAATTTTCGTTGATGGGGTTCAGCTGACCACAGTTGGGCTCTCCACAGTAGGCAGACCAGGGTTGCTGATCCACGCAGAGAGCTAGTTCACCTAGACCGTGTTCTGCACCTATTAAAAGAACCATACAATCAAAATTAACTTTCTTTTTTGAGTTAAAAAAAAATGATCTTGAAAAGTTGATCTTTACCCCATTGCCAACCAGATCCAGCATGAGCAGGCGAGTCAATTTCAATTAACACTCTGACTCCGCGAACCCTGGCATATTTCACCAGATCCTTCACGTCGTCTGGAGTGTAAACCTGGTCACCGCTGAAGGCACCCCACTGGACCATTTCTGGAAACTGAGCAGAGTCAAAGGGAAAACTCTGCGAGTCGCTGAGATGCCAGTGAAAGGTGTTGAGTTTGCTCGCTGCCATGCCGTCGATCACCTTCTTCAATTGGTCCATATGGAAAAACTGTCGTCCTGTGTCGACGAGCAGACCGCGGTACGAAAAAGCAGGTTTATCCTCGACATTGGCATGGGAGAGAACACGAAGAGAGCCTTGTCTTCTCGCGGCTTCGTCCCACCAGATCAGCTGGTTCAGGGTCTCCAGACCATGTCGAGCTCCATAAAAGGACCTGCCGTATATTTTTGCCTCGAGGAGTTTGCCCTTGAGGACGACTTCTAGCTTGTAGGACTCGTCGGTGTCGAGGGTGAGCTTGTGACCGCCGTCTCGCACGTGGAGGTAGATCATAAAACTGTCGATATTGGACCTGCCTTTCGCGTTGGGCACTTTGATGACACTTTTTATGTTACCTGCGAAAAAAAGAATTCAGCTATAAGTATTTTCAAAAATACATAATACATTTAAACTTTTTGTTTACAAAAAATTTCTTGTTTAAATTTATTTTTTTGTTGTTTTAGAAGTATTATTACCTAAAAATACATCTTTAGCTTGATCCAAAAGACTTCTCAGCTCCTGATTGGTGTCCGAAAAAACAAATTCAACTTGTTGTATATGAAAAGTCACACTTTCCGAGCCAAGAACCACATTGCCAGTTGGTCTTGGCCAAATCAATCGAGAGTGGCCTCCGCAATGGGCCTGACAAGTTGCCAGGGAAATTCTGGACGACCTGACGGCTCGTCTCTCGCATCTTCCAGACACACAAGCCCAGGACCAGGGACTCTGTAAGGTCCTGCAAAAATCAAAACAAAAAACACCAGCAATCCATTAATAAAACTCGATCGTAAATTTTGCATAAAAATCTGTTTCTTTCAAACTTAAAGCTCAACCAACTGTAAACAAACTAACTGAATTGATTTTTCTATATAAAAATGAGAGATAATTATTGAAACAGATAAAACGAAATGAGAAAAAAAGTCATAAATGTATTTTTTTAGATAATAATTTTTGAGAACACCAAGTTTCGCAGGCAGCAAACGGGTTTCAATGTTTGATCATATCCAACAGCAAACTAACAGTTATTGGGAATTCTATATTTATGCTTTTTATTAATGAACTCTAGCAAAATTCACTCAAAGTGCATTCGTTAAAAGGATACAGCTAAAATTTCTAAAATGAGATGTTTTTTGTCGCTTTTTTGTATACCTTGTAAGTTTTCCATCAATAAACCAAATGCATTATCAAGAATCAATATATAAAAATATCTACGAGACACTCCGACTAAGTTAGCTCATCTATGGCTTTAAATGCGCCTCTGATGACAAAAGTCTAACAGTTAGCAGGGAAAACAAAGACTCGGTGATGAGCATATGGGAAGCTTCTCTTTCCAAAGCCACCAAAAGAAATCGACAAAATTTGCATTTTTAGGTCAGATGACTGCAATTCAAACTTTAACTCAGAGACAATTCGTCGCAAAATTGTACTACCCTGGTCATCGCAACAGAAAATACCAGGGTTGCAAAATTTGTGACCCTCAACATTTAAAATGGTGTCTTTGTTTTAAGATTGATGTCTTTTACATATATATAATACACATATATAAAAAGTTTTGTACATAAGTGAATCATGCAAAAACAATTGTCAAAAAGTGATGAGAAAAGGTGTTTTGGTATAAAATATAAATAAGATTTTTTTTTAAATTAAAATTTTGAAAATGATAACAACAAAAAATAAGTGTAACCCTGTGAATAGATATGGTATCTACTTTTGCGACACCGGGTGACGAACGTAATATAAGCAGCCAATTGATTCCGAGTTAAAGAATCATCGAGAATTTACCTAGAATTATGTGGCAGAAATTTGTTCAGCTGTGCATTGGACAATACGCTGCTTTCATTCGAGACCACAAAAGAAACCACGTGTTGATGGATCTCCGACCGACTGAAAATGCTTTTGTTGAAGCCGGGCTCTCTAAAACCCACATCACGAGACGAGAACAATATTTAAATATATAACACAGCTAAATACAAGATTTTTTTTTCTTGGGAAAGATATATTGAATTAATTTATAATATGACTGTAACAGTGTTTTTATATAATGAGAATCTGATGTAACAAGTAGATTTTCTAAGCCTGAAAAGAATATAAAAATTCTGATATAATTGTGTCAATTTGATGTATGTTAACTTTCAAGTTCAATTGTTAGTAAAGAGTAGTTGAAAAAGTTAATAAAACATGTGTTTTAAAAAGTTGTACATATTTATATAGAAATACTGTTACAAAGTTAACACTTTTACATAAATAAAACAATTTATTAACATTTATTAACTCGAATTATTGATAATTTTGCAAATTATTCTGTCAATTGAACCCTATTAAAGGGAAAATTGTGAATCATTTATAGGGTAATCTAATTGTAATGGTATATATTTTAGTTTAAAAATAATATAGAAGACAAGTTTCAATTTTATGTTGAAAATATACATTATATTGATTTATATTCTTGCCTTTTTATTGCATAAGAACACGAATAATATATGTATATAAAATAATTAAAGTAACTGAGTGTTTTTATAAATTATTAAACATTGGTTTTAATAAATTGTTTGTATTATTTTTTGCCATGCGAATATACAGTAGAATATAAATAATTGTATCAGATGATAATTGTTATTTGTAAAAAATCAATAGTGGAAATGTTATATACGTAAGTATCTGCCATTAAAACTCTATAAAACTTTTGATGTAAGAAGTTGTACTATACATAATTTAGTTAAATAATTTTATCATTAACAAACAGTTCAAAAAATATGTTAACAAAATTTGTTCATCAGAAAAAATTTACTCTGACAATTTGATAATTTGAAGAGTTTAACTTTGAAATAAAATTATTCTTTCAGATATCATTTTGACTTTTTACAACTAATTCAAATTCAGGTCTCAATTGTTTTGCAAAATTAACAGTTTTAATGCAGATAACTTTTAATTATACATAATGATTACAAGAATTTAGGCTTTAACTCATGAAGGCATCATTAAACACAACAAACAACATTACCTTCGTGTGGTGATGGTCTGCAGAGAACCAAGGGGTGGAGCATGCGCAAACATGGCTATCAAAAATACACCGGTAATCAGGACAAGGAACAGAAGGACCCGCCTCATCCACCCGCTGGGCACGCCACCCACCATTCTCGCGAACCTGCGTGACACAAAATCATATTAATTAATCCTTCATAAAAAAAACAACTTTCATTACATAAACTCGTCAATATACAATCAAGGATATAAAACAACACAAACTATACAAAAAAAACAAAACAAAAATACAAAAAATTACTTGAGCACAGTCCTCATCATGGCGAGTCCTAAATTTTGTTTCTACGTCAAAAGAATTGCATTTGCTATTCAGTATGACGAAACAAGGTAGACCTTTTAAGTTAGCCTCCATTAAAACTACTTAATAGCACGTATGTTATCTATTTTTGTATGATAATTGATGCGACTGCATTGGCCTGTTCTATAGTTAACCCAGTTGTTAATTATAGATATCGTGCGTGGGCGTGTATAGGCGACCTGGTCTGGCCAGGTGGTTGTACCCCGGTGGATTGATCTGGATCAATTGATCCGGGACCATGAATGGACTAATCTTGGCTCAACACTGAAAGTGAGAGTCCAATGCGGACGACTGTAGGGAGGTCTGATGACGTAAGTCATCACAGGTAGGGGTTGCAATTCTACGCTGCTATTTGCATGGCAATAGCATGATCAAAGTAGCCAAGCAACACTCGACCACACAGTTGCTGATGTGCCACCACCGCGGTCAGTACAGGGATCGCGCCCGACCGCGGACCCCGAGCCAACCATATAATGCAATTGATGAGTCCAAGACTTGAGACAACTTAGTTGAGACGAGTTGGTTCAAAGAGTTGAGACAAGTTGGTTCCACAAAGCTGAAACAAGAGTTAGACTTGGGACAGCTGTGCTGCATGGTCTTTGGGTCTTCACCAGAGGCAGTTCAAAATACAATCGCAACAAAGCTTAAGGTGAGAGGAAGGTAGGCTGGTCTAGTGAAGAGACTTTTAATCTTTGGGAGCTAAGGCTTGGCTAATCTGAATTCTTTTGCAAAGAGTTGGGATGTGGAATTTTGGAAACTGAAGATTATGATGAGTTTCAAAGAATTAGAATGCAGAACTCTGGAAAGTGAAACATTTTGATGAGTTTAAAAGAACTAGGACATGCAAAATAGAATCTGAAGAAATTTGATAACTTCTCAAGAGTTTTATAGATATTTTTATCAAAATAAATTGGAACTCATCAAAACTTGTTCAGTTTTCAAAATTTTAACAGAACCCTTTGCAAAGAGTAGTTAAGTCTTTTGTTCTAACTTGGATTTGTTTGTGGAAAATTTGGTTTTAAGTGAAAAAGAAAATAGTTTGACAGGAAATATTTTGGAAACTGAATAATTTTTATATCTAGAATTTTTAATGAAACTTTTAAATAATTTTCTTTTTATTTAAGATTTAAGAAATAAACAATTTCCAGATAAACCTTTGTCTTCTTCTCAAGATTCATCGAGATATAGTAAAATGAGATAGTTCTAACTATGTATAAACTACATGTATTATTGGTATGAATGATGATGAATTTTAAACAATTTTGACCATTAAAATGTAGTATTAAACTTTGAAAACTAAAATATTAAGAATACGTAAAATTTGATTGAAAAGCTCTTTCTTGTCAAACGTTTTCAAACTTGTCTCTAATAACCAAAGTAAAACATTAAATCAATAAATATTTGATTTTAATGCTTAATTTATTTTTTAAAAAAATGAAAAAACCCTATTTTAAAAGGTCTGAAAGAATGAAAAAAAACATTTTTCTCAGATAACCAACGATAAAATCTAAAAAAATGTGTAAACTAATTAAAAGTTCTGAAAAGTTTAAATGTTTAATTTCCATTTGTCAAGCAAGTATTTATTGTATATAGTAAATAACGTGTTTATCGTGACAAACTTCACTCAAACTTTGACAAATCTTATAACTATACAAAGCGTATATTATAAGTTTATTAAAATAATAATAAGAATAAGAGCAAGACCTAAATTGTCGATGTAATCAATTTGACATTTGAGCGACCGCAGGTCATTGTAACTGTGTCACTTCACTAGGCTAGCAATGTGAATTTTACAAGCCCTTTTGACATAAGTCGTTAGCAAAGTACAAACAAAAATTAAAGGTGCTTTTGCAAAACCCACTCAAAAAACTTACACACGAAGAATCCGCATGATGAAATGGTCAATCTTTGGAGATTTTCGTGATCGCAATCCATTAATGAGTTATATATCTCTGTGTTCAAAAACAACACATGGAAGTGCGAGATTAATCCCTGCAAAAACAGGGGCCCAACAGCTCGAATCAGTCGATAAATTTGTTTCACACAAAGTTCATAGAAACTATAAGTTTGCAATGACCTTGAATTATAAACTACAACTTATATTTTATATATATATACAAAATATGTTGCCTTTATACACGTGTACCAATCAAAATTTTAAACGCTTGCTTTTTAAGCACACCATTTTTAACTCCATTTATTATTCAAAATGTTCTAGTTATTTGATTTTTGAAATTATTATTATTGCTCCGCACTACAACGTCTGATCAATAGTTTTCAACGTCAGGAATAATTTCAATCGTCACCGTTTAACTCTAAATTCAAGTTTGCGCGCAGTAAAAAGCTTTAATTGCGCTTATTAACCTATTTCCATTCGGAGTTAGGATTATGCAATGGCACATTTTTCTTTTTGTTGAAGAAAAAAAAGAGCTGGTTATTAGGTTTTTAAATTCACTAGTTATAATACATCATTTTCTACGATTATTGACTTCAGAATTGGTTTGTAGATAAAACATTTGTAGGTAAAATTGATTTTCTTTTAAACGTACTTGATTTAAAATTATATAATATTTGAAAAGTTGTAATTAAAAATTGTACAAAATAATTTATACGAAAAAGAAAAAAAAGTTGACAGAATTAATCAATTAAACAATTTATATGAGCACATTGACTTTTAATCATGTAAACTATAAAGTTATAAATTGAAGTTAATTTTATGAGTTTTACACTTCATAAAAATAAACAAATAGGAGTAGCTAAAAATATCTGTGTTTATGTTATTCAATAATGATTAGTATTAATCATTTAAAAAATTAATAAATTTAAAGGATAATTTATTAAAAGAAAATTCTGAAAATCTAATGTTTAATTTAGAAAGACAAATTTTAAAAAAATTACAAAACAAAAATTTAAAAACGTGAATACATTTTTAAGAGATTGCTTGTTCTTTCTAAGCATTAATCAATTACAAAATGCACTAAGACACAAAAAGAAATTATGTAACAGAATAATTAAGCAATTAAAATGAAAAGAATCTAATTTCATTACATGATTAATTGAATTGTAAAAATTGTAAATTCAACGTAATAATATCTCAAATTTAAGACTTAATTTAATTATTTAAAAGTGGCAAAAAAAAAATTAAATACACACAACTACACATGAAAACTTTATTTAAGAATAAAAAAAAATTAATTGATAAGGAAAAAGTTATCTTTAGTAATTTTACATAATTTTTTTACATGATTATTATATACTTCAATATTTTTTATTTGATAAGATTTAAAAAAAATGTTATAAAAGACTGATATATATCTAATATGATTAATTAATTGAAATAAAGTTTAAAACTTAAAAAGAAAAGGTTAATGTCAAACAGTTTTTACTGAACTATTATGATTCATAATTTAATATTATAAATGTTAGAAATATACTATGCAATAGGTAGTACAGCGTAATACATTATATTATTCTCAAGTTATGTTTTATAAATTTGATTTAAAAAAGGTATTATTTGAAAGTTGAGAATTCAATTTTAAAATGTATTCCACATATAAATCTTTATATTACTTTTTATTTCCTTCATTAAATGTTAAAAACAATTTCACCTTTTAAACATTTAAAAATTTAAGTATTTTTAATGACATATAAACATTTTTTGACTCATTAATTGAACACTTTTTCATTTTATGTGAATCACTTACTTTTTAGTTTTTGATATTCAGTTCAATAAAATCATTATCTGATAAATTTCACAATAAATATTTTAACCATTACATTCATTGATGATAAAATGATATTTCACTTTTATTATTTATAAGTAATTAAGACTATTTTTACTGGATAATAGACATACGTGATCGTACGTGATTTTTTATAGAGTTTCGCTAAAAATACTTGTATTTCCTCCTTGCTTTACCATTCTTTGTCTTAAAATAATGTTACTCTTTATAAAAAATGACTGAAGATTTTAATATCAACTATAAGCTCAGTTTTATTTAATGTAGATGGAAACAAATTTGTTTTAACTGAAAAAATAAAACTACTAAACAACTCTGTAAACTTTTTTGAAGTAATTATATTTAATTTCCTTCAAATATTGATATTAAAATTATTATAACTAATAATTTTATCGAAGAATAATTATAATGATCTATACTTCAATATAATAATCTTGTCTTATTTTCTATAAAATTTTCAATAAATATAATTCAATTTTGATCAGTGTAAGTTGACCAACATAATCAATTTCTTCGAAGTTTTTTTACAACTAGTATATGACGCAGAAAACTTTGTAAATTATTCAACTAAATCTTTGACTTGTAGCCAATAACTATAGCATAGACCATTTGCAATATAATCGTCCAAACTATATTTTAGCTATATTTTAGAAAATACATTGCACAAAATGTGAAAAAATGCAATTATATTAAATTAAAACCAGCTGGCTTATAATCAAATTGTATTAATTTAAATCTTTTTTTCTCAAACAAACTGATAATTGTTATGATATGCAATGTTCTTTTTTTCTAAGTGTTCTACACAATTGATTTATTCCTTTACATAATAGGACAAAGATATTCTTGTAAAAATATATGCGTTCAAAAAGATAAAAAGTACAATCACTTAATTGTCTAAACTAGTCATGCATAAAATGTAAATAATTACACCATTTATTTCAAGCAAAAGCATGAGAATTTTGATTTGTACATATTTGTGTCAAATTTAATTAAACATAAAATTAGAAAAAAATGTTTATAAAATATTTATTAACTGACCTGTCAATCTTGACAGTTCTAAAAATTGCCTCATCCAAAATGATTGTCGTATTAATCTGAAACAAACAAATTATTTTAATGAAATTTAAACTCTTTAAATTTTGTAACAACAATTATTTTACTAATAATTATTACTATTATTGTTTGCAGATGAATCAATCGTACGCATTAATAACAGATTTTCCAGAATATGCAGGCGTTCCATCTTTGGTAGCACATTAAGTATCACATACGCTACAACTTGTAGCGTATCAACTTGATTTTATACTTTTTCTTTTTTTTAAATTTACTTATTTCTTTTTATAATTTTACAGGCGATCAAATTTTAAAGTTAGCAAAACTGCGGTGGTAATTGCTGTTAATCACGGCCAACAAAATCGTCGTAACAACAATGCTTCGAGACACCACGACGATAAGAGCGGCCATGGCAACGTTAATATTTGGCTGGGAGCGTAAGTAAACTTTATTTAATGAGAAACCGTAACATTGATTTAATAATTAAAAAAATGAATACAAGCTGAACAATTTATTGAAATGTCTTTTTAATTTTATAAACATTGATTTAATATGAAAAACAACAAAATGATTTTATTAATTTTTAGAGCCATGTTAAGCAGTGTAATAATAGTTCTGATATTACTTTGTTACTGTTGTCACAAAAATAATCAAAAGCATCGTCCACAAGAATATGTAAATAATAGTTGGCCACAAAGTACAGATATTAACAATTTAGGAGTTTTCATGATTCCATCTGCGGGAGTGGTAAATATTCATAAATCAAGTGAAGGCTTCATTTGTTTTATTAATTAGTTATTGTCACGATGCAAATGAGTATTAGATATAATACTGATTATGGTCCACTGTATTATTGTTCATAACACCATTGCACCTTACTTTTACAAAGATGTTCACATTCTTAATAAAATATTCATTTCATGAAACAGTTATGTAAAAATCTATCTGTTTTATTTACAAGAAATAAAAACATAAACTCTGAAAAAAACATCGACAAACAAAAATACTTAATGCAAAAAACTAATTGACAAATACACAAAGTTTCTTAACTTTAGTAACAAGCAAACTTTGCTTTATCGATTTATCATTTATAGTTTTCAAGTTATGATGTAAAAGGGGTTGGTAATATTGACTTAGGCCCACATTAAATATTTTCTTATTACTTTTAATTAATTAGAATGTATAAAAATAAATAGTTAACTTTTATAAATAAAGTGTACTAAGTAAAAAAAGAAAAATTAGAGAAGTTGAATATTTTATTTTTAGCATTTAAAAAAAGAAAAAACTTGTTATTTATTAAAGTGTAGTCTTGCAATTTTGCACCAGTTTTTAAAGAAAGCAAAATTTGCCAAAATGAATTTATATTTATAGAAACTGAAGTATCAATTTTAATTTGCAGCGATGCGGATTAGCAGCTGTTGATACTTGTAAAATTAGATCACGCCCAAGCACACGAGGACCACCACCTGCGTACGAGAGCTTAAATTTAAATCCAAGTTTTCTAACAATACAAAATGAAAAGGTGGAAAGTAGTCCAAAGGCCCTAAAGGTAGTCAGCCAGGCTTCCACAGAGTCGGATCTAGAAAAGAACTATATTAACGACGAAGATCTGCCGACTTATGAAGTGGCGTTAAAACTTGAATCAGATAAAACGATAATCGGATAATTTGTTGATTTTTTTGTTAATTATTTGCTACGAGCACGTTTTGTCTCTGGTGAACAAGTTTACACAAATTTAGCAGTAGTATATTCAAATTTCATTTCAGTATTTTTACATATTAATTTTATTAAATAAATGTCTTTTCCTCTACTTCAAATAATAATTTTTTCAAATATTTTTTTCTCAGTTAAAGTAATAAGCAAAATTTTATGAGAGCTACGTCAATTTCTGTTCAGAATATTTCGTTACTTTTACTTATCTGAAAAATGTTTGTGTCAATTTACTTTTATCAAGATTAATTTATTGTTTTAATTCCTCTATTACGTATGTGTTGTAAAAAGAGTTGTAAAATATTATTCAAGTACGATTTAATCACCAGAGATTTTGTTAATTTAGCAAATTATATGGAATAATAATAATCTGTTTCAATAATTTTAAGATTTATTTATTATCTATAAAGTCAATTATTCTAAACTATACAACTATTGTAAAATGTGTTATAAATTTCAAAACGTTTTTATTCATAAATAATCAACTATGTGAATAAATATTGACGTTCGAACATTTTCAAATAAATATGTAGATTTTATTTATATTTTTTTATATATTTAGAAAATTATACATTTGATGCTATATTTTTAAAATTTTGCATAATCGATGTTTTTAGATGTTGTTTTTTTTTGTCATTAAAGAATTTGATTTTAATTGTACGTTTGTCACAAACTTGTATTTATTTCTTTTGGTTTTCAATAACCTCACTCAAGATAAGACAAAGTTTATGAGAATTATAAAAATTGTAAAATTAGATGCATATCTTGATTTAAAATAAGATTTGTAGTATTTTTGTAATAATTCGTGCAATTACTAATAAATTATGATAATTAAATCAAAAAGTTATTATCAAACAGCTTTTACTTAATTTCTGATAAAAATAAATGGTTCTTAATTAACAGTGAATAATATTCATCATATTATATATATATTTAATTAGCAATAAATTTGTGGTCATTGGTATGCTTGATATAAACAAAGCCTGCATGTAAATAGAAATGATAAATGAGCAATTTCAGATAAATGTTAATTTCATTCCTTATGTGTATTTTGCTTATTGCAGATAACAGAATATCAATGTTTTTCTTCAGGTGAAACTGGTAATTTTTTTTTTCATTAAAATGTTTTACAAAAATTACCTTATTTGGATTTTGCATAAAAAGAGTTTATGTTAAGGGGACACGCCACCCAAATGGCTAAAATCGTTGTTTTTCAACCAATTCGGTTTTTTTTTGTATTTGAAAGGTTTTATTCCATTAACAATCACCTGCATTTAATTAATTGATATTTATTATTTATTTATTAATAAATTATTAATAAACAATGAAAAAAGGCCTATTTTCAAAATGCTCCCAGGAGTCCAATTTTCACCTGATTTCCTTTGTTTTTTTAAACTGTTCGTTATTTCAAGGAAAAAAAAATTGTCAGACAAATTTTTGATATCTTTGTTTACAACAAAGTTACAAAAAAAACAACATAAAAAAATACACAATTTTCGTCGATTTTAGCTGATGTTTACGCAACTTATCACATAATTGTTGCTAACTTTTTTGTTTGTTGATGTATCAAAAATCCG
>JABFPM010004048.1:0-13301 GCA_022817325.1 Idris sp. 1 HC-2018 | reverse complement strand
ACTCAAGTCCTTGTAACGCGTTTCTTGTGTCATTATGAAGGCTGGTCTGGTCGGGGCTTATATCACCGGGCATTGGCCACCTTGCCTGGCAACCTAAATCCTTATCAACACACAATTATCACAAGTAACATATAATAGTCCACCACCAACTAATTTATCATGACCATTAACCGGGGTCTGGCCTGGCTGACATGATAAGGGCCAACGTCCTTGGCCGTGTCAGCCTGTGCCTAGCATTACAAATTACAATTAAACAAAAATTTTTCAATATTGTTCGACTAATTTAATATAATTTAGTCGGCCAACCACGATCACCGAGATTTTTAAATTATTTTATTTCATTGGAACGAACTCACCCCGTTCCCGGTGTTGGCCGTTGGCCACCTCCCTCCATCCTGGTGGCTCGTTCTCACGGCATCCTATCGTTTTATTGCACCATGAGCGCACCAACTCACAGGGCACACGCACAAAGCATCACTCACCGGGTCTTCAAAAACGACGCGAAACGGTCAAAATTTCCCTTTCACCGTGCTGTGCCAGGTTTTCACGCGGGACTCTCTCTCTTCCCCGGAAAATCACGAGAAAAAACGCGCCAAAATTCCGTTCCCTCGTCTCCCGGGAGGTGCTGCCCTCTCACGGCGCACTCCTCGTCCGCTCGATATCGATCGAGCTCAAGTGACCGCGCGTCCAGCTTCCCGCGCGTGATGGCTGAATTGTCACGTGTCAATTCCGCCATCACAATATCTATTGTAATATTGTTGTAAAAAATATATTAAAAGTTCATCTAACTATTAGAAAAATTTTGTTTATTCATATAATCAACAAAAAGTTTTATTTTAATTCTTTGTACTTTCTTATTAAATAAATAAAATAAATTATCTGTTTAAATTTGCTACGTGTATCAAAGAGTATTATAAATTTAATTAAGATTATATTATCAGTCTTTTGCAAAATTTAAATATTTTTATTTTATAAGAAATACTTCAATATTTTACACTTACATTTCTTTTTCCTGTTCAGTTTTGGCAGTTAACAGTCATATTTGTCTTTTAATTAATAAATATAAATTTTTTTAAAACAAATTAAAAATCAAATGTTAAACTGTGATTGTGCATAAAGATATGGCACGCATTAAGTTGAACGGTAGAGGGGGTACACTAAAAAAACAAGTGTCTTATTTTAAGTCATTTTTGCATTTAAGGCAATAATAATGTCTTAAAATAATGATTTTTAAACACTTTTAGTGCCTCAGATAGTAAAAGTGACTTAAAATAAGGCACTTATTTTTGTAGTGTAACGCTGTTTCTCTTCCAACAGAAACTAAGGCGAACGTAACTAGCCTGACGCTTGAAAATTAGGTGGAATTTGACTGTATATTTTTTTTAAACAAATCTTTTAAAATATTTTTACTTTCAATCACATTTGAAGCTATTTAGATTCTAAAAATATTTGGCATTTTTTCATCTTCATATAGTTTATTTTCAACTTCTTTTTTTGAAACAAAGATTTCAGTTCAAAATTTCTTGTAATAAAACAAATTTTTATTTAATTAAAATTTGTTCATTCAATTTATAATACATAATAAGGAATCCTTAAAAACAACCGATATCGATAAGCAAAAAACACAAGAAGAATGCAGGAACAACTTGGAAAGGAAAGAAGATATCAGGAGTCAAAAAGCTTAGAAAAACAGAGAAAGAAGGAAGAAGAAGCTAAGCGAAAGAAAGAGGAAGCAGAAGAAAAGAAGAGCAAGCTAAACAAAAAGAAGAAGCTATGCAAAATAAAAAAGATAAGAAAATAAATTCCAGAAAAAGACAAAAAGAAGATGAACGAAAGGAACATGGAACGAAAAAGAGCAAAAAAAAGGACAAATAAAACAAACGACAAAAAGTTTAATAAAATGTATTGTGGAAAAGTATCAGACGAAGCATTTGAACCCTCTGTACAAGAAAATAGTGAACTCGAAAGGAGTGAACATGTGGGAATTGAACACGGGGAAGTAAACACGAAAAAGATTGTCCTCTTTTTTCTCTAGGTAAATTTTACTTTGTAGGGTATATTAAATGATTAACATTAAGCAATTTCACAATTTATATAAAATAACATATAGATGAAAATACTCTAGGGTGACTAGTTAACCCTGTTAACAAACAAAAAGTTGAGAAGGGCGAAAGTATGGTAATCTCAGAATTATTTTCAACTACGGAAGAGAACATCAATTTTTTAGAAAAACGTTTACTAATTTTGAAAGATAGAAAGCCTGATAAAAGTGCTTCGAGTTTTAGTTTTGAAATTCCTGTGCCAGTTGACACATCTGATTCGGTAATTATAATATAAAATGAATTAATTAAAATACATTTTTTCCAGACCATCTTAATTGTTAGTACAATGAAATTATGACATCACATATAAACTATTTATTTTCAATTTCAGATTGCAATAGGTCGAGGATCAAGAATTTATGCCCCCATTTATATAGTAGATACCCTGGCTAAAGCATCCTAACTTTTCACAATAAAAAATATTTATTGTGAATAATTACGGATTTTGCAACAGATGAATCATAATATATTAAGACATATCATTAGTATATTATAATGAATTTCTATGAATTTTCTCAAATGCAAAAATGAAATGGGAAAAGTTATGATAAATAATAATATGAATCCATTACAACAAATTATGAAAAATCATAAATCTATAAATGTGATTAACTATGATTTTTAATAATTAATTTTTTCTCGTGAATATTAGTGATACTTCATAATACAAACCTTGCATTAACTTTAATGAATTATCACAAATATTCGATTGTGATAAATAATGAAATTTCATAATACTATAAATTATTGCGAATTTTCTTCCTTAATAAAAAAATTGTAATTTTTGTTTATTAGTAATAAATTTTACACTTGATTATAATCAATTGATTTATTTCTAAAAAAAGGGGAAATGAAACTTATAAGAGGGTTAAAAACAGAGAAAATGATTTAATATGATCTCCATGTTTGAATATTAAGATTTATTTAATATTATTATTTATTTGTTATGAATTAAATGTAACATAATCAACAGAATTTTTTTTATCTTAATATAGTTACAGCGTAATCTTAATTATATATTCATTTCAAATAAAATAGAACAATATTTTTTATTCTTTTTTTTAATTCTTTTGAAATAAAGAAATTTATCAATTAAGATGATATAATTTTTTTACGTAAGTATATTTAACATCCTTTGTTTTCTGAAAGTGAACTAGCACTTTCTAAGATTTCTTCATTTTCTTTTTCTTCTTCGTCTAGAGTTTTTTCTAAAACAATATTAAATAAAAGGGCGTGAAATAAATTTTTTGGAATTAAGTAATGTTATTTGTTATTTTAATTTATTTCTATTTGATTATTGATTAATTATTTTAATTTGTGTTTTATATTCAAGCAAGCATTATGAAGAAATTAAGCAAATTACAGAAAAATTTAACAATAAATAATAAAAAACATTTTGTAAAGACTTTGTATTTGAATATACCTTGTATTGAAGGAACGACTTTTTGACTTTCATTTTCATTAACAACACTCGTACTTGGACAATTTAATTTTTTTTTTGTTTTTGTTTCCTGCCTTATCTTGACGTAGATCATTACATAAGGAACCAACGATGTCTGGCACATTCGCAATTATTTTTTCTTTTTGAATATTATTTAATGATTTGTATCTCTCTTATGACAATTGGTATTTCATAAAATCTAAAAAAATAATTTTATTTATATTATATTTGTAATTACATCTTGTAAAGTTAGTTATTCGTTAAAAAACTTTGTTCAAATATATAAAATACATATTGGAGATTAACAATAAAATTTATTTATTTATATGACAAAAAACATTCTAAAAAATTTATGTTCGTTTTTCAACTGCAAAAATAGGTAGAACTTTGAGTTTGAATGAAGTGAAAATTGCCTGAATCAAGTTACTTTCACTTTAATCAACTCATTGTCCAGTTGAATCAACTCCCAAATTGATGTGTTTATTTAATTTCACATGGATTTGATTCAAGAGAATTTCGGTTCACACGCGTTTTTTTCCGGTGTATTCTCTCTTGTTCCCTCGTTCAATTATTTATTATTAATTTCAATTAAAACTTTAAATCAAAAAAATAAATATAATAAATAAAATAAATACAATTTTATATTGGTTTTTCGATTATATATTACGGTTTTATAAAATTCTAAATAATTGGATAAATATTAATGCTAAAAAATTGTATAATTGTTCATTGTTAACATGAAATATTTAGTTTCAAACCTTTTATGGCATTCATCTCACGATCTTCTAATTTTAACATCGAAACAGTTTTTTTCTTTGATCCAATTCTTATAACTGTTCTTCCTGTTGGAGTACTTTTAACTAGAGTAGATGAACCATATAAGCATCTTGCGCAATCTTTAATTATCATTTTAGGAGTTTTTTTATTTTCGATTTCTTCGAACAATTCTTGTGATATCCAAATGCCACGTCCAAAGTGCCTCTGTTTAATATATTAAAAATTTAATTTATAAATCAAAATTAAAGTTAAAATTAAGTGAAATTGTTACATGCATAACAAAACAAAATGTATTTGTTATAAGATATTGTTACCTCTGACGTATCAAGTCGTGAACAACCTACTGGAGGAAACGTACCGTCTGGATCTGAAGTCTCTGCATTTCTCTGTTTTAATGTTCGGAAATTTTCTGCATAAATAGTTTATGTTTATTATTTAAAATGTTGCATATGTGTACATTATTTTTACTATTTGAATACAATAAATCTATTGAAAATTCAAAAACTGTATTTCGCACAAAATTAAGTTAAGGCATTTTTTTATTGAATCTACAACTGTTGAGATAAGAAAATCTTCAAGTACAAATACAAGATTTCTGTTTATTAATTTTTGTGTGGGCTTGTTTTTAAATTAAATAATTTTAATTATTTAATCCACTTTTTTTAAATGACAATCTGGATAATCAGCAATAAGTTGCTGATTATCCAGGTTGAGTTGCTTTTCTATTGATAGCTGCATTTTTAATTCATTTGTTTGTTGTTCCAAGTGACTTATTTCTGACTGTAATCTTGAATTTTCCAATCGAAGTTTATCATTGTCATGTTTCAATGAAAATAATTCAGTGTTATTCTGAAAAAATCGTAATCATTAAAAATAAATAGAATATATTTAAATTAAAAGTTAATTAGTATAACAGATAAAGTTTATATAAACTTTTTTTAGTATACTTTCCCAATAAATATACAGTAATGTGAAAAATAGATATTTCGATTTAAAAACTGTACTAAAATTAAAATATTAAATATATTCATAACTTAATCTCAATAGAATTAAAGAATTACATTAAATCATAACATTAAGGTAATATGTCAGTTGCATAAGTGCAACGTAGACAAAGTTAATGTCATTTTTATATTAGTAAAAGATGAAAACGACTAATTATTTACTACATACATCTTAATTACTATTTACTTTAACTTTTATAAAATGCATGTTTTAATACTTTGAAATCAATTATCAATTATAGTTACATTAGTATAGCATTAATTTTACCATTTTGTTGGACTTGTGTTTAAAATGTGTTACATCAAAAGATGTAGATACTTTTTGTATTTTTATAATAACAGGCTTAACCTTCTTGATTTGGTTTGATTTGCAATTTTCTTCATTAAAGTCACATTCATTATTATGATAAATAATTTTATGATTATTATCTGATTCATCTGATTGTGAAGCAGATGCACTTGTAATAAATTTATTATATTCTTTTTGTGCAAGTTCATCGTATTTGGAAATAGAACCTAATCTGCCTTCATCACTTTGTTTCGATAAATCATCGAACTCAGTATCAATATTGTAATCTGCCGATTCATCTAATTTTTCATCTATACTGCAAATATCACTGCTTACAGTATTAACTTCAATTAACTCATTAGAAATTTCGCATCTCTTTTCTTTCCTCAACTGATCATCCCCTGTTATGTTTTCATCTTGACTACTGCCTAGATAGCCCGAATTATCCAAGTGGTTGGTACCATCAAGAGACATTTCTTTGTTAGTAGACTGGTTTGACCCATTAGATACATCTATAGTTTTCTGGCGGTTATCAATTTGAAGGAAAGATATGAATCAGAATAAATTAAGACTAATTTTTGAGAATTTATCAAAAATTTAATTTACAAGTTTTAATTTATCACTTTTAACGCAAAAGTGTTGGCCGAAGAAATAACGTTTATATAATTAAGGTAATGTAAAATTTAGATTAAGAAAAAAGGTTATTGTTAAATAACAATGACGAAATTTATTGCATGTTGACAAAATGCATTAAGTACATTTTACAAAATTAATAAATATGATGACGTGTTAATTGTTTATTAGTCAAAATTTTAAATATTATTTACTTGAACGTTACTCGTAAATATACATTTATATTAGACAAATGTGACATTCAGTTTTGTAATAATGTCAAATATACAATCAAATAATTATTATTTTTATTGAATATATTTTGTTGTTCATAAAACAGATAAAATTGTATGTAAAAATACAGTATATAGATTAAAACCAATACTTTAAAGTGAAAATAATAAAGTAATATTAATATAAAATAATAATAATTAAAATTTAACTGAAATTTTATAAATATGTATAGTCACTCAATTACACCAATATGTCAATAATAATTTTATACATTTTTTATTTATTGTCAAGTATGAAAACTTACATAATAATTCTATCAAATATGTGTCCATATGAAATTTATTAATTGTAGTTTAAAAATTGTTTGTAGAATTTTCAATAAAAAATGAATTCAAAAAAAGAAGGTCAATCTGGAGCAAGCAGTATGTTTGGTGATGACGATACCAATCCTCCTAAAATGTATAAATCTTATTTAAATTCAGATGGACAATCTGTAAATGTACATAGAAGCACAGACTGGCGATGGAAAAAGAAACGACAAATAGGTGAATTTTTGGTTGCTAATTATTATTAACAAAAGTATTTTCATTAATATCAAATTAAATACAAGAAAACAATTTAGAATCTATTTACATTTCTCATATGTAAACAAATATATTTTATTTTTATGAATTTAATTTTCTCGTATATTAATTGAAATTTATTTAAAATATCGCAGTGTTTTTTGATAAGTTAAATATAAAGTTAATTAAAATAAAATGTGCTTTTTATATCAAAATAATTTTTTTATTACTTTTCCAAGTGTTATTAGATACTCCATAAAGAAGTTTTGAATCATTTATAGTAAGCAATTTTTTTAAAACCAATTTAATGTTAAAGAATTAATGTTAAAAACTAATCAATAATTATTTACAATGATACATTGGATATTTTTAATTTACAATTCTTTTTGAATCTTAAATATTTTATACCACATTTAATGGTTACACATTAGGGTGGGTCAAACAAAATGTTTCTTATCCTTCGGGTAACGAAAATGAAGTTTAGATCTGAAGAAAAAAGGGTCACACACTTCTAGTTCCTTTGTATAACATGTAGAGGGCGAAGATAAGCTTCAAAAACACTGCTTTTTATTTATTTTTTTATAGTAGCTTCTCAAAAATTGGTTGAAATTCGACCTATTCACTTCATTTTTTGATATATTGAGACCATATAAATGTCCTTTCAGAGCCATAAAAATTTATTTAATTTACCTTCTATTTTAGATTTCCTTTTACGAATTAAATCTTTACTTTTTATCAGATTTCGCAAATTAAATATTTTATTTCTTAATTTCTATTGTATAAATTAAATATCAATCTAAAAATGATTTTTAATGTTGTTTACAAATGAAATTTAAATGCATTTGAACCACTTTTTGATAAGCTATTAAAAAAAACACTGAAAAATAGGATTTTCAAAGTGCTCGCGCGATAAAATCCTCTAAATTTTACATACAGTATAGCTAAAAGTGTGGCTCCTTTTTCTTTAACCCACTCTAGTATAAATATTTATTATGTTCAGTATGGTACTATTTCTACAAGAAAATATTATTTATATACCTACAAACATATTTAAACTGTAAAGCAGATTTTTGTACTGGATGTTATGAAGATCTATTTTGCACCCAATAGTACAAAAAATATATATATTTATATATAAATTATATTAAGAAAAAAATAATAATTAATTTTTTGTTTTATTAATATGCAGAAAAAAATGAAGAGATATTTCTTGCACCTGAGAATAGGAAAAAAACAGCAACTGAAGATCTTTTATTTGATGAAGAAAATGGGTCCACTATAATTGAAGACTACTCTTACGAAAAGATAAATACACTAAAGGATACGAAAGAACTTAAAGAATATATTGACGGAAAAGACGATTATAGTCATAACGATTCCGATTCCAGCTGTCATAGCGTTCATATTTCTTATGCTCAACCGGTTATATATAATAATGTACAAGATATTAATTTTATTGAAAACGACGAAAATTTCAATTGTTCGAATAATGATAATGACTTTATCACTTTTCATTTTAGTCTATCTATCTATCTATATCTAATATAATAATAATCACTAGACACACGTGGAAATTCTAGTACAAAAAAGAATCTTTTTGAAAAAGATAATGAATTTGGAGTATCTACAAGTAATCAGTCGTCAAAAAATTATTCAATAAAGGAATTACAGAACTGGATTATGTTTGAGAAAGCCGGTCTTAGTGTTTGGGAAATCTTGTATATGATTCAATCTATTTCATTAAGATACAATTTTTGTCAAGATGCAAGGCTTTCATTATTTCAATTAATGAAAATTGCTGCAGGACCACAATGGGAAACTGTTACATTAAGTCAACACACCCTATCAAAATTATTAAATCCTTCTGATGAAGACATATCGTATTTATTTTACTGTCCAGATTGTTGTGTTCCATTGCGTAAACCATTTTTGAAGAAATTTATCAATACTAATGATCATGAATTGTGTGAATTATGCAAGAAGGAATATAAAATTTCAGTCAATGTAGAAAATTATTTTCTACTTATGAATGTCGAAAATCAACTTCGATTCATTTTAGAAGATGAAAAACTGCAAAAAGTATTATAACAAAATTCACATAATAATCAAAAATCGGGGACAGTTATAAGTGACATTCAAGATGGTAAAAGGTATAAAGAAAATGTTATATTTTCAGAAAAAAAGGCGAAAATGATGTTGTTTTATCTGTTAACGTAAATACAGATGGAGGTAAGATGTTCAATTGTTCTTCGAAAAGTTTATGGCCGTTGCAGCTAATAGTAAACGAGTTGCCAATAAAACTGCGATTGAAGACCTTAATTTTGGCAGCTTTATGGTATGTTTCCTCAGAGCCCAGCCCTAAATTAATGAATCTTTACTTGAGTTACTTTGTGGAGTCCATGAAATTTCTTGCCAATCGTGGAATAACAGTGATAAATGCAAATGGTAAAAAAATTACTTTTTATTTTTTTGTAATGTGTATAAGTGTCGATGCTGTAGCTCGGGCAGTGATGCAAAATCGACTACAATACAATGGTTATTTTGGTTGTAGTTGGTGCTACGCAGAAGGAAAATGTGTCAACAACACAGTTAAATATGAATTGCTTACTGAAGAAATAGAAGATCGAAGTCATAAAGAATATTTGAAAGATGTCCAGGAGGTTAACAAAATTAATCGCAGTAGTAAATAAAACAAAAATAATAATTGTTGTTAAAATGAAGTTTAGTAATCAAATTTCCAGTTTTTTCCCGATTTATAAAATTCCCTGCTTTTTCCCGGTTTTCCAGGTTTCCCGATGCGCTGGACACCCTGTAAACTAATATCAGCAGATGAGTCCTGAAAAACATCTTTTACATATACATCAAATATTGGCCAGTTAAAATATTTTGAATTGGTGATTTTGGTACTATCCAATTCAACATTTCCTTCAGTTTTTCATATGCATCCAATTTGCTAAATGGTTTTAAAACTCTTCTTTTAACTTTCTTTTTTTTGTATAACGACATCTTCATCGTTTGTAGGAAGATTTTGAGTTAAAATGTTGACAGAAAGTTTCGGTGGACATTTTTTCTGCAGTTTTGCTGGTTCATTTCAAAGTGGCTTTAAAGGTGAAGTTTTGGTAAAATTGTCGGTTACGCATTTGCCTTGCGTCAAGTCTAAAGCATTCGTCACTTTGCCTTTTGTCTTTTCTTTAATAAAAAATTTAATTTGTAAAATGATATCTTCAATTATTGTAGGGAGATTTCGAGAGGAAGTGTTGACAGAATTTTTCGGTGAAGATTGTATCTGCAGTGTTGTTGGTTCATTTTCGAGTAACTCTGAAGTTATAATTTTGTTTGTTTCATTTTCTGATAAAATATCGCCAACGTGTTTGGATACGTATTCGTCTTGTATCAATTATCGTACCGAATTTTCTGTTAATAATGCAGATGATAAGTTTTCCCGTGAAAATTTGTTTTGTGTGGTATACTTTCGACTGTAAAGTTCTCGTGAATCGGTTCTTGATCTAAATTACGTGTGTTTGATGGAGAAGGTGAGTTTTTTTACTGAAGATTCGGTTTGGAGTGTAACCAATGTTTGTTTGATAGATTTTTGATTTAATAACAAGTTTGGTTCATTTTCTATCGAAGTGTCAGGTGAAATTTCGCTTATGGATTTCTCTTGGATGAACTGTAGTTTCGATTGTTTTGTGAATGATGCAGAAGATAAGATTTCCACTGGTGTATCACTTTGAAGTCGAGTCGATTCGAATTCTTGCATTGGCTCTTTCTTTAAATTCCTTGTTGAAATTTTCAAATCTGAATAATCGAGTACCAATTCGTTGTCTGAAGCTACGTATCCTACCGTTACTATTGAATCCGTTGCTTTTCCATCAGATTCATGTTGAGAATCCAGATCTGCTTATGCTTTCACAGTAAATCTTATTATTTCGGAATTGTTGAATATGTTTACATCGTCTATCTTAGAATCATCAAAAATAAAATTTGCATCAATTGCAAAAATCGTTTGATGACGACCTCATAATTACTGCTCCAGTTGACATTGAGACTTTTTATAATTTCAAAATGTTATTCGTAAAATTAACTTTTTAAAAACAAGTTCTTCCAATTGTTTTGCATAAACTAGAAATTGCCTTTCATACAAACTTTCTGTAAAAGAGATGAAAATAATTATCAATATCAAATTAAAATAATAAATTATTTGTAAGCAAACTTTTCAGAGTAAATATATTAAAAAATGCAAAAAACAAAAACGATTTCACCAATTAATTAATGGTAAAGACTATTACAAATTTGCCGGTTTTATTACATATACTTATAGACATAGTCAATTTTTTATTTCAAAATTTCTTTAAATCTTTTTTTGTATTAATATTTAGTGTGTGTAAAATTTAAATGTATTATATAGTAAATAATATAATATTAGTTGTATTGGCTTAATAAAAACTATCCACAGTTTCAGTATCTTCTTGTTCTTCATCATTAGAAACTGGCATATGTTCCGACGAATTTTGACTTTCTAAATCTGTATTCTCCTGGATACAAAATTAACATCAATTAATAAATTAAGTTTTTATGTTAATCAAAATAATGAGAACAACTTAAAATCATAAACGAAGTGACTTTAAAAAATAGAGAACAACATTTTAAAGTTATTCATAGCAAAGAATAAACAGCTATTAACATTTAGAGCTTTACATTTTACATTGTCTTATGGGATTTATTTATAATTGAAATTTTGTTATAGTTATGAAATAATGAAAAAATTACCTGTGGAAATGAATGATTGTGTTCATTGCAGAATGTTTTGATGTAGTACTTAGTTTTTTCCTTGTTTGGTAATATTAAAATTTTAAATGGGCAATTTGTTTCCTTCACTCTGAAATAATGTATTAATTTAATAACATTTTATAATTTGTACTTAAATAGATATGACTCACTTATTTTTATCAGACTTATCATTTTTGTTCACATTCTAATACGGACATCTAAATTCATATCTGTACATCCCCAATAGTTTGCAGTTTTCTCCTTTCTTCACACCAGCACTTTCGAAAGTATTGGAACGTCCTCTATTTAACTTAATATCAAACATATTTTCATACTTTTGAAGTGTAGCAAGAATTTCTTTGTGATTTTCGAAGGTTTTACCTTCGTTTATCCCACACACACCCTCTACATCCATCTAAAATTCATCCATTGTAAAACCTTTTTCTTTGCTTTGAAAATAGTATTTTATTGAAACAACAAAATAATTTACTTACTTTGAGAAATATACTTGAATTAAACTAATTATACTTAAATTAGCAAGTAAATTGCTGTTATAAATCAAATTTATTATAGTTTCTATTTAGTGAACCGAATGCTCAGTTTATTTGACCAATGTCGAATCAACAGTAAAAAAAATTGCAAGATGATCTTTACTTGCGATATGTATAAGATGTTTAATATTTTTTATGTAATAGTGTTTATAAATTTAAGATAAAAGTATTTCTGATTATTTTAAAAGTTATCAAAATAGAGTGAAGCAGAGTTTTTTTAAAAATAGAACTAACACATGGATCAATAAGTCCCGAGACTAACCCAGAGATGGCACTCGTAGTAAACCAGTAACCAGGTCTTTCTAGAGTACTAACCTTTGCTTGAAACGTGTCAAAATTTTAAGTCGATCAGACAAGAAACAGCTGAGTTATCGAAGTTGGAGTAAAGTCGTTTTGTAGTTTGTTTAAAAAATGGAAAAAACAGAGTTTCGTGTTCTGATAAAACATTGTTTTTTAATGGGTAAAAACACCGTGCAAGCGAAACAATAGATTGACAAATGTTACCCGGACTCTTGTCCATCAAAAGCAATGATTTGTCGGTGGTTTGCCGAGTTTAAACGTGGTCGTACCGACACAAATGACGCGGAACGCTCGGGTAGACCTGTGGAAGCCGTTACACCGGAAAATGTGAGTGAAGTGACAAATTATAATGAAAGATCGTAAAGTGAAGCTCTGTGAGATTGCTGAGATGACACAGATATCATATGGAAGTGTATTTACTATCCTTCATGAAAAATTGAGCATGAAAAAGGTTTTCTTCAAGTGGGTGCCGCGATTGCTTTCGATGGAACAAAAACAGCAACGAGTCGATGATTCAGAAAGCTGTTTATTGCTATTTACTCGCAACAAAAAAGATTTCTTGCGTCGTTACGTGACCATGGACGAAACATGGTTACATCACTACACTCCAGAGTCGAAGCGGCAGTCATCTGAGTGGCGCACAGCTGGCGAAAGCCGT
>JABFPM010004047.1:0-13308 GCA_022817325.1 Idris sp. 1 HC-2018 | reverse complement strand
GGAGAAGGAGGAGTCGAGGAGTCGTTAATAATTTCGAACATTGTATGGAGTCACAGCCAACCAAAGCTCAAGTCTGAATGGGGCACCGACACTTATGGCCAAATAACATCAGTGTATACGTGCGCTCTCACTTGCTTTTGATGTTCTGACGGTGCAAATTGAACTCTGAACAGTTTTATTTTTTCGAATATTTTCGCTTCTTGTTGTCAAAGTTAAGCGATGAGTTGTAACTTTTAATACGCTCTCTTGAACCATTAAAGTTTATTTCTGAATGAACATTTTTTTTGTTTGCGGCATTTCTAGAAAAGAAAAAAGATTGAAAGACAAAAATTAAATGTCATTTTTTTATTGAAAATATACTTATCTGTAGTTCCGCTTTCTATAATTTATTCATGTATAAAATTCTAAATGTCTGTATTTTGTTATAATAAAAAGTAATTGTAATTGTGTAAAGTCACTATTCAAAAGTAAATTTTTTGTTCAAATGAATACAAATTTTTCTAGTGTATAATAAAAATGAGAAAAATGTAAAAAAAATTGAAGTATTTACTAAAAATTATTTATTATATGAAGATCTAACTACATTTAAATGTTTGATATTCTAAAATTTTGAAAACCCATTTAGGAAAATATAACCTGAATTCTTGATAAAGTTGCTTGAATAGGTTGATTCAGTTTGATTCAGTTTTATTAAATTAAATAAAAAATTAAAAATCTCAAATTTAAAAATAAAAAAGTAATACCTGCTCTCTAAATTTGAACAAGTGAAAATTTCACTTTTTTGAAGTGTGAACTCATTTCTTCAATTTTTTTTTTTTCATTTTTTTTAAAAATCAAATTAACTTTTATTAAAGTAAAATTTGAACTTGGAAGTTGAATAATTTGAATTCACTTTTTAAAAAGTGCATTTATTTATTTTATTTTTAGTTTTGTATGAAATTGATTTAAAACTATTTGTATTCTTTGTATTAAATATTAGTTTCCACTCTTTTACAGTGTGACTAGTTCACTTTGTTGTAAGTGTCTATTCACATTTTGAAAGAACACTAACTATAATTTTGTGAATATGCACTCTTGAAAAAGTGAATTTTCACTTTTTCAAATTAAGAGAGTGCACATTTTACGATGTCAACATGATAAAAAATTTGTTGGCATTGAAGTCACCTACTACTTGTAGATCTCAGAACACTTTTAATTTAATCTCATTTCAAACTAAAGTAGGTATGAATATAATAGTAATAAGAATACCAGAAATGGACATCATTGTGTCATTGTATAAAATTATAAGGCCTCATAAAAATATACCTATATACAGCGTGCCTTCAATTATGCAGAGGATACCTGCAAATAGGGTGTATTAAATATTCTGCAACATAATTTCATTTCAATTAGAGTGTGATAATGAAAAACAGTGTAATCGAAAGACAATTTATTTGAAATGGGTTTAACTAACAATTTGTCAGGCTACACAATATTTTAACATAAATTACATACCTACACAAATAATTTTTCTTACAAATTAGTTACAATTCACTCCCCATGTTTTAAATTTAATAAGTTATCGAAGCTGAAAGCCTATTAACCCCCGAAAATCTTTTAACCGACATCGCGTGAACCGCAATCACCCGTCGGTCATTAATTCTAGATCACATAACGCTGAGCCGAAAAATTTCATTCAAGTATTATTACCCAGTCGCTTTTACAAAACGAAACAACTTTACTTTCGTAACAATAATCGATTCGCAATAATCATAATCAATTTTGGTGGTATGAGTTCGTTGGATCATGCACTCGTTCAAAAACACAACGGATATAAAGAAAGAAAGTATGAAAAAAGGGTGTGTAAGACAAAGAGAAAGGATGTGGCGATAGAAAAAGAAGGTGCTATAAAAATGTAAGACGGCAAATCAAAGTGGAGGGTTACTGCTGACAGAGACGGAGAATGCACATTGTAGAGGGAAAGAGAGACGGCAGATCAGAAAGTGTGCCTATTGGTTCTGCACACGTGCACACAAGGCACGCGACATCTTAACAAAGAGCCCACACTGAACCCGGTTTTCCCCCCGTTTCAAATCTATCCAATGCTCGACGTCTAACAGAGCAAACACGTTGCAACTTTCGGACGCACAAGGGACCGTACGCATACAAATTCATCCACGCGAATTTGATAAAGCATGTCTTGTAATTATGAAATTTGAAATCAAAAACTTGACAAAAAAACTGAACTAAGTCTTTTTTTACTTGTTGAACTTGAAATGTAAACAATTTTAGTAGTTAATTAACAATTTTTGTTTCATTTTGTTTACAAGTTGAAAATTATCAAATCATACGGTAAAATTGATTCAATTGTACTCAAAATTTTCGTGACCATTTTCTTAACCTTTAGTACGTGTATGGAAACACCAGATGTGACTAATAAATGTGTATTTCACTACTGTCACAGACAATTATCCTGATGAAATATTGCATATGGGAAGTTTATAAACTCTGAACCGTGAATTATGATTTGTGAGAAAATTCGCGCCTCATTAATTCGTGACATGTATAATTAATGTTATATTTTTGCTGGTTGTACAACCAAGTCATGATATTTTTAAATGATCTTGTATACACTGAGAGAATTATGATTTTAAAAATGATGATCAGTGCTAGTAAACTGAATGCATGAAGCACTTATTAGATTATATTCAAGCACCATTTAAAAAAAAACTAGCAGTGATAGAACTTTTTTAAATATTGTTTAAAAAAGTTCAAGAGTTATTTGAAAAACTTTTAGAACTAGCTCTTGTTTTTTTAAATAATGATTACATATAATGTAATAAGTGCTTTATGCATTTAGTTTACTAGCACTGATCGTAATTTTTAAAATCATAATTCTCTCAGTGTAGAAAAACTTGCGTCGAAAATTTAAAAAAAATATGGATAATACAATTTTTAATGATGTATATGTTTTACTTTTTGCATTTTTCGAAAATGAAATTACTATATATCAATATATTTCATACTCTCTTAATTTACAAACGTGAAAATTCACTTTTTTAAGTGCATATTCTCTTTGTTTGAAAGTTACAATTTGTGTTTTCTCAAAAAGTGAGTAGTCTCTTTTCAAAAAAGTGAACTAGTTTTACCGCAAAAGAGTGAAAAGTTTACTCGAAAAATTGTTATAAAAAAATAAACGCACTTTTTAAAAAGTGAATAAACATTATTAGAAAGAATTTTAAAAGACAATTACATATCCATATTTGGAATGAAGTAAAAGGCAGATTACATTATGTGTATTTTTTCAAATTTTCTTTGGCTATGTTGGTGTCACTAGGATTAATTGTTCAAAAACATATAGTTGTACTGATTGATGCGAAACAGACTGTCAATTAGTTTCTAAAATTATATAAACCTATGTCTACAAATTTCTACTACAAAAAGGTAAATTCAAATAATTTCAAAATAGTTTATCAAATAAAAAAACTGACTTTTACGAAAGTACAATGTTACTTGTACTATTATTGAAAAATAAATTACTTGCTCAATTCTGAAAATTCAAATTGCCCTATAAATTGTAACGCTCAAAATGCACCTCTACATTTGATTATAAAAAAAGCAACGAACCTTCATTGTCGAGTGAAAAGTCGGTCGTTAGGGTTGAAAATTATGGGGCATCGTCGATGATATTATTATAAGATAAATGAGGAGGTTGCTCTTGGTGAATAATATCCTGAGCGCCCATCAGGATATTTTATGATAATATCGAGGGCACCGACTTCCCGGTCTACTAGCTCACCAAAACTTAGTTTAAATTTTTTTCTTTTTTTTTTTTGCGTTCATCTAGTTCGTACCTGGCAGTGACGTTAAATTGCAAATGAACTTATAAAAAACTCAATTTAAACTATTAGATTAGATTGAAAAGAAAAATTCTAAAATCAATTACTTTTTTTTAACAAGTTATTCTTTTTTTTTGCCTATTTTATGTTTAAGCTCTTTATTTAAAGTATATCATGTTGTCTGGAAATAATTGTACGTTTTTTAAAATCTGCTGCACATTCAAATGGTTGCTGAATGTAAATTATATTTTTTTAAGCCTCAAATAATAAAATAACATAATGCCAGGGATGGATAAACATACTTGATGTTCAATTATCATATGGTCTTTGTTTTCTTTCTCTTTTTTTCCTTAGAGTTGATTTTCGAGGATTCAAACCGGGAACTTCCAATTGAACACGTCCCCAAATATACCTCCCGATTAAATTTTAAATCCGGTCGGGGAGCGGAGATTAAATTTTAACGTACAGGATTCAGTCTATACAAATAATTTTGTATTATAATAATGTTGGTCTGCCCCACTTTATAAATAGGCCGGCTTATGTGTTACGATTCAGATTAGAAAACTGAGGGAGCTCCGTGCGCTACGTGAATCTTCATAGCTCTTCATAGGTCTTTTTCCTTTGCTCGTCCTCCTCTTGCCCTTTTTCTCTTCACATATCCCCTAACCTGAAACGTGAGTACACACGACTATCGCAGTGTTTCATATTACATATATATGTTTCTGGCGCGTGACTTCAAGTCCATTTCACAGACAGTGCGTTTGATTTTTCACTAAAATCCTCTAGCACCATGTAACAAGTGTCCCTATAAAATATTTCAAAAATTATACAAAATGAGGTCAATTTTTATTTGCAAAAAATGAGCTTTACTCTTAAAAAAACATATAACTTATATGCAATACGTATGCACCATACAATATATAACACATATGTTGCAAGCGTGTTGATCACATGGGAAATGCGTTCTTCCATACCAGTGTTGCATGCATGCAGCGTATATGTTCAAAAAATGAAAAGATATAACAAGTTCTTATTTCCTTATTCTGTGTTTTAGTGATGAATTAATATAAAGCTGATCAAAGCCTGCGGTAGCGGATCGAAAAGCCAAGTTTAAACAAAAAATTAATTAAAAAATAAAAGTAAAAAGTAAATACAATTTAATAGTTCATTCAAAATACAGGAAAACATTTTGATAAAAAATAAAACTAAAAGTTGAATTAATAAAAACAAATGTTGAAACTTTAGGAATGAATATCTTAAAATCGTATCATAAATATCTTAAAAATAGAATTCACAGGCTTTTATTCACGCTAACCTTGTATGAAAATTATAAGTTTAACTTCACTATCCAAAAAAGTATTATATATATAAACATAAAGAGAGGCTTGAGTCTAGAACCACATTGTGTGTGTTTAGAGTCATATTAAATATAATTAAATAACTATAATAAATTTAGCAAAAATACTTTAACCCAACGTATATAACAATATTTCCGATATTTCAGTCCAACTTTTATCCATTTTAACCGTATGTGCATTTATTTATTTCATAGTCAAAATAAACTTTTTTAACGCATTTAAATGAATAATTTTTTTGAAATCGGCAATAAAATTTGCGGATTGAATGTAAAACTGAACGTACACTTCCCAGCGAAAGGTTTTGGAAACATATTTCGAGGTTTTGTTAACATAATTATAAATATATTAAACAAATATAGTTGGTTTTTCTACAAATTTGTCATCAACTTTTAGCTGAAATGTTTATCTTCGAGAAAATAATACGAGAAAAAAAATTTAAACCTTCCTATAATCCCCGCTCCTCCCACCGTCTTTTATATGACCATTTTTGTGAAAAAATTAGGTTATGTTTCACTCCACTGCAAATTTGAAATGTAATAAACACGTAACACCTACTTATTTCATCGTAAACTATGTAAATTTATTTTTCATTTAAAAAATAATAACAGTAATTATCTTAAGTTTCGAAAAAGTTATGCAATTTTCAATACTGCATGGTTTAGGAAACAACAGACACGCAATTTTGAAAATATTAATTTTTAATTAAAAAAAGTTTATTTAAGGGGATACTACGGACAAAATAAGTATGCCATAGAATTATCGGAATGACTTGAAATTTTGCATGTGTATTCAGCTCACTGAAATGATTACATTGATATATCACAACCCCTTGAGAGGGTGCCATCCTCGAGAGGGGTGGGAATAAACATCTATTCATTAAAAAGAAAAATTTTCTAAGAAGTTAACGTTCTTTTAAAGAAAAAAAGCATTATAACTACCTGCTTTCTTATTTTCTAATTTTTGTATGAATATAGTGATATTTTTTTTATATATTTTGCATGTCAAAATTGTTAAGTATTATAAATTAATTTAAAATGTGTACTTTTCTTGAATACATTACAAGTATGTTTTGTTGGGTTTATAAATAATATAACACAATTAATTTTTAAAATATCAAACAATATATACTTTTCCAATAATAAAGTCATGAAAAATTGATACAAAAAATTTATTTACTTACAAAACTTAACCCTTTCATTCACCTTGTACATTATAATGTACATCAATTTTCAAGAATTTTTTGTGCAATACTAATTTAAATTTTTGAATCTAATAATATTAGATTTAAACTAAATTTAATTATATGAATTTATTTTTCATAATTTTGATTTAATTATTAAATTTAATTGAATTCGAGTTAATTTTTTCAATGTATTATAAAATCACAGAAATGAACTTTTCCATGGCTAAATACAGATTATTGAAATTTAAAACCGATAAAAACATAATTTGAACTTTAATTTACTTTTGCACTCAGACAAAAATTGGTAACCTTTACTATAAAATTTTAGTTGATTTTTTAATCAACTTAACTCTAACTGAGTTATGTCAACTTGGCAATGTAGTAAACTTAACCATACATGACAATTATACAAACTGTATTTGAAGGTTGTAGAAGCGAAATTTTTGTTCGATACGTAACCGTAAATATATAGATGTTAAATCGAACAACAAAAATATTATTCTATTTAATGAATGAATTTTCAGTATATTAAAATGTATCAGTAACTTATGATTTTAAATTCATTACAAAGAATGATTTATATCTAATTTTAAAACAATCACATCAGTGAAAAATTTTACTAAGTTTTTCAAATGCTTTGAGTAATACAAATTATTTTTTCAGTCAGTTCTACTACATAAATTAAGTTGACCATAAAACTAACTAGAAAATATAGTTAACGTGAATATAGTCACGTTAACTGATATTCTAGTTGCAATTACTATATTTTCACTTGTATTAACTATAAATGCCTCAACCATGGACTTTTTCTGAGTGTGAAGTCTAGCAACTCTGGAAATTTGTATATAATACTTGAATAATGAAAAAACAAAATAATAATTTGTGTTAAAATCTCTATAACATCACTAAATTAATTAAGATTAATGGTTGATTATATATTTTACGATAAATGTTTAAAATATTACAAAAAATAGCAAAAAATGGTAATAACCAGGTATTTTGTCCTTTACCTGCAATATGAATATAAACTTTTTTTGTATACGTTTTAATTGATTTAATAAAATGTTTTCATTAATTTTCTTCGAAATTTCGGTTTACGCTAAATTAAATTAGCTAAATAACTTACTTTTGTTAATTAAATAAATGAAACTAAATTAAAAAATCTGAAGTGCTTTTTTTCTCATGTTCAATCAAATTTCACTAACCTGGTTATTACCGGAACCCACAGATGTAAAGTATATAATATGTTCATATATTTTCTAATGCATCAGGTTAATGATCTCACTCAAAAGAATTTGAACTGCATCAGCAGATGGCATCGGATGCTACAAAAATCGATTTTCATGTTTTGAAAATGAACATATGTTACTGAAATTTTTAATTTTCAGTTTTTAAAGTTCAATTATTTTCATGTTACCAGAAGTATACTTTATGAATGTAAATTAATATTATCTACATATAATTGATAATTCATTAAGAACACAATTTGTTGTAATTCATATTTCTCCATTGAAAATCTGATAAAAAAGTAGAACATATCAAAACAATAAATAAATAATCACCACTGTCATAATTAAAAGTAGATTTATGACGAATATAATAATGGACCAAACTTTAATGAATATCTTCTTCCGCCATACAACTTCTGCGGATGAGAAAGATATTCGAAACTTCCGCAAAGAACCAAATTTTGCTGTAAACGACTGTAGAAATAAAGCTGGATGATTTTTCTGTAAGCCGTGCGCATCAGATTACACACTTTGGACCGCCGAGAAGAGGTGGACATTGAAAAAATAAAAACCCTATTATATTATCCAAAAAGACCCAAACTTTTGGCAAGCGGCAAATTACCACAGTGTATATTTAAAAGGAGGCTACCTTTGAGATGAGTCTTGATGCAGATATTGAACGAATCACGGAGGCGGAGCGGTGGACTTGAAAAATGCAAATTATCGAACCAAGTTATACCCGAATTCGCATCGCACATGGTCGACTAATTTTTAACTCCAGACCTAAACGATCGGAGTCTTTGATCGATACTTGCTGTTAAATATTGTAAGCCCTGATTTGGCGGCTGAATAGATATTCCTTAAAATTGTACTTTCCAGCTTCCTGCATTGAATTTTAAATTAATTATAATTGCAGGTCTCTCTTTACCGAGTACATACACAGACACAAAAAATTTACATTATAATCTGCCAAAAAGTTGTTCTATTTTCTAATTCACTATTCATGCTATTTATATTCTGATCATTCTAATCAACTTTATTATTTTATCATGCCTTTGTAACTCAAATACAAAAAATAATGTGTAGCTTATAAGGTTCCACGATGTATGTTGATAAAAGCATGTACAAAATTACCTTTAATTAGGAATTGATCAAAATAAAATGATTATGTTTTTTTAACGTTTTGAAATTGTATATTTCCTTTTCAGAAATGACAAAAACAAGATGTTACAAAATTAAATTGTATACATTTTCAATCTAACGAAACTTTTTGTAACAATGCGTGTATCAATTATTCATTGATATGAATTTTGAAAAACCTGTTATCAAGAGTACTAAAAACACAACAATTTCTCTGAAACACCGCACTAAGGTCTTCATAAAACAAAAATATCCATCACCTAGAATGTCCAATTTAATTACACAAACCTGAAATCAAAAGCCGATCTGGCGTACTCTCTGAAACAATTGCAAAACACAAAGCAGCCTCCAAAATATGATATTAAAATGTTGCGAAAAAAAAATCTTTTTAATCTTCTGTGTGGTCCCATTAACAACGTAACCCTTTTACCCAATCAATATAATTTTCGTCCCGACTCAAATTCAGCGGACTTTCCGAAATTCGTCTACCACCTTTGAAAAGCCAGTCGTATAAATACCCCCCGCAATAATTGCACCCTACCGAAACAATAAATAAAGTCGGATGACACGTTAGAAGCCTCTTCTCCTCACACGTGTCGTCTTGCGATGAAAATTAACGATCGGCTAGAATAAACACCCCCGGCTTTTGTAAAGGTGATTTCAGATCGACATTCGATTTTGACGAAGTATGCAGTGCCTTATTCGCTGCAGACCTACATCGTCCATTAATGTCTCAAAAGCTAGTATTTTTGCTGGCATATGGTTTTCTCTTCCCCACCACTTGGCCCCTGTTCATAATCGTTGCCGCTTTGCCTCCCCCCGTCCGTTTGGTTCCGGGGGAAGTTCTAGAGGGGCTGCTGTGTGTTGGGGCCCCCTTCATACGAGCTCGGCTTGGCGCGTGCTCATATCCCCCCGAGCCCCCCTTCCCCCTTTTGCCGTCGTCTTTCTCTTGCCGGATGGCTTGAAACGCTATAGCTGCTATACCCGTCTATCTCGCCATCGGAATCGGGCTTCGGGCCATCCCGCGTAACGCTTTCATTCTCGACATAGACGCCATGCCGTGAGTAACAACGTGTCGCTTCGTATCGTGGTCATAAAAAAGAAGGGTTCAGTGAGTGAAATTTCGGATTTTTTATTAATTGCAATCGTAATCGTGGTGCCAATTTGGATTCTTCGTAGCATGTACTTCAGAGTCTGCTGTTAGCAGTTCATAGTAAGAAATCATGTTATATTCTTCACTGAATAAAGTCGATGGTAATTTAGTGCAAACCAATTAAAAGTGTTTTTTCTTTTCTGGCCTAAATATGAGGAATAACGAAGTGTGCAGCAAGTTTAATGTACAAAGGCTTAGAATATTTGGAAACAAATAGAGGCTGACTTAGCAAGCTATAAAATTATCATCGTAAATTGAAAACATTGATGTTCTGTTTTGCAAGTTGTCATTTAAGAGTGATTTGAAATGGGATCAGAAAAAATATAGTTGAAGACATTAAATTCTAAAATTGAAGTTATAAATAAATGTATTATTTGTCAATAAATATTAACATGTATTAATATGTTACGATTTTATTTTCGACAATTTTTAAATCAAAATTCTTCAAGCTCAAAGTTTCTTTTCAAGCTTATAAATTAAGATTTAATCAATTTAAATGTTCGCAATACACATTTTAATGTGACATTAGACAAAACATAAGAAAATAGAAACTCATCTTACAATTTGGTTGAACATTTATTGTTCAATTCTTCTTTAAACAATGAAAACAAATTTATTATAAATAATCTGCAAAGTGAAATAAAAAAAAACGGTTATTTTCTAAATACTCGGAATATAAATTCCTCACTCCTCACTTCCAATTGAAAAAGTCCTTTATCCACAACGAAACAATAGTTTATTAAAACTTATTCTCAAAGATTTGACAATTTTTCATCACTCAGAGAATATCTCATATTTCTGTTCCAGCTTACATTCAGATTTGGCTTTGCTGTACTTGAACTAAAAATAGCACCATGTTTATCAGCCCCAAAGCACACTTGAATGTCTGAGAAGTTGGCAACTGCTTCTGGCAGGATCATGGTGAAATGCAAACGGTGACCCGGGCTTTCTTACTCCTTTGCACACAGTGATTGTCCAAACTGAACAAAATGACGACAATGGGTGTCACAGTATACTGCAATCGAGTCCAACTTGGATCCAACGACCGAGACCAGCTTATGCTTCTGAGAACCCTCCAGGACAACGAAAGCAACATCATCACCAATCGTACCCAAACTTTGACTCCGCTAAAAAATTGCCTCGCAGTAAATGGAGCCAGTGGAACCATGGCAACAACAAGTCAGGAACCTGCGTTGGCACCCTACGTTTCTTCGCGATTGAAAAAACATGGTAAAAATGGCCAGCCACCACCTGTGGCTGTGGCTAGAAGAAATGCCAGGGAAAGGAATAGGGTGAAGCAGGTTAACGACGGTTTTGCGTTGCTCAGGGACAAAATTCCTAGCCACGTGGCTGCCGGTTACGTCGACAGGGGCAAAAAGTTGTCAAAAGTTGAAACACTGAGGATGGCCGTGGATTATATCAGAGCTCTACAGAGACTCCTAGATGAGGCAAATGGTGTCGATCACGACAGCAGTCGTCAGAGTGAGCACAATCTGCAAATACCGTCGCCTGCTGGAAGTGGATTTTCGGGAAGCACTCATAATGGCTCGACTGAGTTGTCGGGAATTAAAGATGAACAAGACGCCAAAATTGATGATAATGAATATTTAATGCAAGAAGAGGACGACGATGAAGATGATGATGAAAACAGGAGTGTCAAGAGGGATAATGCTTTGATGGTCAGGTGAGTCTGGATGCAAGAATATTTTTGTTTTTTCTTTGTTTGCAAAATAATGGTTATTATTTTTTAAAAACTTAATCCATAAAATTAGTTTTGTTAATAAAGGTTTTTTTTTCGTATAAAGTAACATGTAGTAACTTGTTGCAAGTAATTGTTTTGTTCTACTAATTTTATCACCAGACAAAGAAATTAGTGATACAAATGTATCAGTGAAAGAAGAACATTAAAAATATACAAACAGTAGTTGGTTAATATGTCTACTTAAGTAAATTCTACTGAAAGCGAGACATAAATTGAAATGAAATGTTTTTATAAGGATGCTTCGTCACGATTATTTATTTTCAAAATTAACTTTTATCAGACTTCTTTTTCAGCCATTGTCTTTATAATTTATTCATTATTAAAGTAACATATAAAATAAATAATGTCTTCTTAACAATTTTGATTGCAATTAAAATAATTGTCAAATTTGAAACAAAAATGCTTTTCTGTCCAAATATTATTTACTAATCAAAATTTACTTTCAGACTTTCTCCAAACATGAAAAACCCAGTATCAAGTGTGGCTAAAAGACGAAAGGGGTCTCCGTTCGAGTACTACAATCAGAGTATCGGTGATGAAGAAAATGTGAAACCAAATGACATTCGGGCGAGTTACTCTCGTTTTTCGCCAAACCCCCTGCCCCCGATGCCGGTGAAGAGTGAATTTTGCGAGGACAATATGCACTCCCGTGTGGTGTCCCCCTACGGCGCCGGCACCGAGACCGGAAGCGAGACCACGAATCCGGAAGAGGGCCCGACTACGATCGTGTACGCATCGAACCTCGAGCCGCTCTCGGGAACCCTGTACTACAAGCACGAGATTGCCGATTCTGCCGAATTCATGGACGTTGTCAGCTGGTGGGAGCAGGAACAAGGACGACTTGTTCACCACAGTCAGCCACACGCTCAACGACTGACGCACGTCTAACCGCACGTCTGGTAAGTGTCCAAATCGATCCGGGAATCGAAGCGGTGTTTGGCCCCGGGGACCTTTGTTTTCTCACGAAAAAAGCCCAAGCCCCGATGACGCTTCAATGAACACTGAGAACTCTTACCCTTCTCGCTCGCGAGTTACCATATGTTCTACGTCTCCCAAGTTCGAGGTCGTTTTTTGGGAAATAATCTGTCAGACCTTTACTACAATATCTAAAGATTGTGTATATATATATTTTTTTTTTGATTCGGCAGCAGATTTGAGAAAAAAATTCGTTCAGGATGTTGGATAACAGTTGGAAATAATTTTGATAGTTGAGTTTTTAAAGCAAGCAAAAGGAAGCATTGTTCTTCTGCTTAAATATTCTAAATGAAGACTGCAGTGTATGGGGACTCGAATTTATAAATTTCACGAGGGGGTTTAAATTTTGAAGCGAATTTTTTGTTGTTGTTATTTTCATAACAATTTATATTCAAAAAAGGACTTAGATCTAGAGTGTATTCTTTGCAAGCTCAGATTTATTCTGGTTGTTGGGGTTACGAGTAGATTCAATGATGGCCCAATAAATGATCCCAACTGTACGCTGATATTGATTGATGGATTTAGAGCACTTTCCGTTGAACCACCTAATCAGATGGTTCAATATTAGAAAGGGAATTACCATAAGAATGTATGCGCCCCTTTTTCCAGCTGAAACCAGAATTAAATCAAAAACCCTCTTATAGATCTAGTCTAGACTTAATATTACCTGAGACGTAAAACAAAGAAAAT
>JABFPM010004046.1:0-13308 GCA_022817325.1 Idris sp. 1 HC-2018 | reverse complement strand
ATAGTTTAAACGTTGTTAGTCGACAAAAATAGTGTTCGAATATAATTAATGGTAAAATATTCTAAAAAAATATATAATTACTTTTAACATGACCTATTCAAAAAGGTAAAAATTACTTTATCAACAAATTGGTAATATTATGCCATTTTTAAATATTCATTTTTGAACAATATTTCAATAAATACAAAAAATATGATGTTATCGTTTAAAATTTAAACGGTTTCATGATATAACAATCATAATACGTGCTGTACATGAATTTTTAGAATTAAACAATAATTAATTAAAAAATTTACCGAAAATCATGATTTTTAAAATAAAAAAAAATTCTGGGATGGGGTTTATTATTAATTTTTCGAGTTAAAATGAATTGGTCCCTTATTTGTATTGAATTTGGAAGCGATTTGGGGAGTCATTATTGCCAAATAAGGATCACCCTAGTATACAGTTTTTTAGTTATAAAAATAAAGATATTTGTTTGACAGTGAGAAATATTTAAACATTAATTGTTTATTTATCTAATAAGAATTATGTGTTACATATAGTTTTTCAACGATGAATTCATGAATATTACTATGTAATAAATAAATCGATAAAAAGTCTTGAAACTTAAGTGTAAATTATTAGTCAAATATTGACGAAAATGGTTTCTGCATAATTCTGATTAAACATTACGACATCAAATATCAAGAATTGTAACATATCTGTTTGTTTAATGTACTAATATGATAAATATATTGTTTGTTAAAAAGGTTTACACAAATAATATTGTTTAATATATTTCTTTAAACAAAATAAACTATTGTACAAATATTAAGCACAAACTTTACTATGCAAAAAATGTATTATGTGAACATTCTAACAAATATAAATTTTAATAATTACATTTTATTTAAAAATGTATACTACAAAGGTTAGTTTCCGTACAAGAAATATATTAAAATGATTTTTGTTGTCTTGTATTAAATAAATAATACCAGCAAAGCACATTGTTAATTAAAACGTCTAACTTGCTCCTTCATTTATACAAATTTTCACATCGCAATAGTAATTTGCTTTTACCTTGTTTCAATCTTTTTGAGAACAACAACAGTCATGTTCAATCTGTTTTTTTTGTTTTGTTTTGTTTTTTTTCTTATAAAGATGAATATTGTTCATACAAATTACTTGATCTTCATACCTTATTTTCTTGTATATTACCTCAGTGCGGATTATCTTTAGAATTGGATTTGTAAAACTTGATGAAAATTAATATTTAAAATCTGATATTCGATAATACACGGACTGTAATGCAATGTACGACAGTAAATTGTGAACGCGTTATGCAAAGAAAGTCTTTCATCAATAAGTACACAACTTGAGCAAAGAAATATTTTAATTCCATAACATAATAAAACTTGATATACAAACAGCATTTTGCTTATAATACTCCAAGTAAGAAAACTTAACTTTGAAAATGTTTCTAGAATATGTAACAAACTTGTTACACAACATGTGACAATAACGCTACTTTACTTTTGTCTTAGTAATAAGTAAAACCAAATTGTTTGAATTAAAAAGTATAAACAATTAAAGCATATGGTATTAACTTTTATTTACTTTTTAAAAGTTTATCAAAATCATTGCCTTTTTCCCAGGATAAAAATGTGTATTCATGTATGATTGCCACTTTGTGAACATATTCGTATGGAATATCAAAAATAAATGCATAATTAATAATTTAATGTATGATCGATATCAATAGCGATTCGGACTAAGCCATGTGAATTTATAATCACACAGTCAAACGTGTCTCGGCCCTAAATGCGTAACAACACACATTGGTAATTCAGTGTCTGACACAAACGACAAAGTAATAAGTATGGATGATCACTTTTATTATGGCTTGCTGCTGCTCATAAGACTGCAACAATTTAATTCCTAGCACGTAGCATTAGCATCATCATAAGCATTGCAATCGAGGTAGGAGATTGCTCTGCTCAAACGGAATTTCAATGAGCCTCCTCTGTAACTCAGATGTGTGCGAATAATTTTTCAAAATCGCCGCAGCGGTTATAAATATACGCCTTTTTCATTAACGAAACCGCAGAGCCCATTGTCCACTCTTTTTTTATTCCTTCCGCAAATTTGGTCCGAAAAATTTATTGTGCTTGGATTTTGTCATCGTGCCAATATATTATAATACATAATTGTATAATAGTTATTATCACAAATGGTATGATGGTTAATGACATTTCGTGATGTGTCTGCATTCAATCCGCTGAAAGGCACACACAATTGGAAGAACTTGCAATGTTAATGTAATAAAGTGATTTGAAGGATTTGTGTAACTGATTTTAAATTAATCTCATTAATTCGTGAAATTGTATTGCCCGTTGTTTTTAACGATGACAAGATTATTACCATGATGGGGCTACATTTCAAAATGGCCGAGACAAATTTAGCTACAATTAATTGAGTTTTTTGTATAAAATAATAATAAAAGATTTAATTCAATGTAAGACTGCAAATTTTAATTAAATTAATGTCATTATTTTAATTGCATTGTATTTATATACATTCACATGTTCATTGTAACTCTTTTTGTCAATAAAATAAAAGATAATTAAGAAATTGAATTAACAACTCACTTATAAAATTAACACTTACTTATTACACTGCATAGTTATTTAATTATTCAAACAAATGTTTAAATTGATACGAGCATACATTTTTTTATGATAATTCATTTATAATTGATAATACATATTTTTTTTTCAATGTTTGTTGCAGCAATATTAAATGGGAAGTATTATACACTGGACAGAAAAAAAGCCCACCTAGTTAAAATCAAAATTTAGGCCACTTTCAAGCCGTCGTAACTTCTGTAATTTTCATCGTAATTGAATATTTTTTTTAGATTAAAGCTTGAAGTCTCAACTTTTAGATGCATTTGAGAAAAAATAGAATTTTTTTTTGTTTATGCAAATAGCTTGTAAACAAAAAGATTTTTAGGTACGAAAACTTTACCAACTTTCTATGGGTGTATGGGAAAAATTTGCCGCACAACTTATGGTTTTCATGGTGGTTTCTAAAAATTTATTTTTTTCTTAACAAAATGAAAAAAAAGGTTTTTCCATGAAAAATGGCCATTTTACGGCCAATTGAAATTTTCATTTCATTTTCGCATCTTTTTTCATAGAGGGGCAAAACAAAGCCAGCCACTTTTGATCTAAAATGATTGGCTTTTTTACACTATGGCTTTTGCGTTAAGTTCGGTTTGCCCCAGAACGGGATTTGGGGGCATTTCTTCGAAAAAAAAATCCATAACTTTGTAGAGCATCATTTTTTGCTTCGGAAACTGAAAACTAGATCATTTTATCTTATAAAGTATACGATGAGATACAAATGGAATACAAGGAGATACAAGCTTCAAAAATTAATTTTTGCAAATAAACTACAAAAAATCGATAAAAGTATTGTAAAATCATATAATTTCATTCTTTGTAGTAATTTGGAGTCAAATATAATATAATATATTAATTAAATTGTATTTTCTTTTATGAAAAGTTATAGATTGTTTGAATTCTTGTTTGAATTCTTCACTTTTGTTTCTCTCTAAATAAATATTTAGATTAAACAAATTTATTTTTAAACTTCAGAATTAACGAGCAATGTTTTCTTGTATTTCTCTGTAATTAAATATTTAAATAACACATGATCTTTTTAAAACTTTTAAGATAACAAAACTAACGGAAAAATGTTAAAAACTCCTTTTCGATGAATTGACCCTATACCAGACGTCTTATAAATTCAATAAAAGCATTCAATAAATATTATTTTCATTTATGTTTTTTTTGTAGTTTTCTGGCAACTTGTTTATATATTCTATAATTTTATAACTATTTTTTCTAAAACAGAAGGTAAAAACTATAATTCTTGAATAATTACAACGAAAAAAAAGTATTTGATCGAATAACTTTAAAATAGATCACGAATCATCAGTTTTTAAAACAAAACTTGTTAAATGTATTTATAAGGTTATTTTATATATGAAAAGTTAAATTAAAGATTGTTTATTAGAAAATCTTGAATCAATAATATTAATAAAACAACATCAGAATTAATTTTTAATTTCTGAAATTGAAATTGTTATTCAATGACATTTTTTGTCCTGTTTCATTGAAATAATTGACTTTTATTACACTAAAAAAAACCTTCTGCAACTTTTTCAACGTTCATTTCGATAGAGAAAAAGTTCATTTTTTCGAATTTGTTATCTTAAAGGTCGGTCTTGTGCGTATTTTTTAATACGGAAAATTCCACACTGGTGTAAATTTATTCTGATAGGTAATCAGTGGCATTCGACGGCGCTTGGGAAAACATCGACGACAATTTGACGTGATTGTAATGAGAGATTTTCTGGATAATTTTGTTGCTGTTTTACGAGAATTTATGTACTAGTTATACAACATGAATTAACATTATTTTGTTAACTAGAAATAAAACTTCCTCAAATTTTCTGGCATATTGATCGATCGAATCGCAAATATACGTCTTAAAATAGCGATTCTAATCATTTTTAAAAAAATAAGGAAATTAATTTTTTTATTGATTTTTATAATAAATTCATTTCCGTTATCTGTTACTAAATAAAAACTGTTGAAAATTGGTTCATTTTTTAGAAACTTGTATTAAACTGCAATGAGTGATAATTTTAACCGTGATAATTATCATTACATTGAATGAGCAGACGCGGACCTTCTGATGAAAGGTTGACTACAAAGGTCAACTAAAGTTAAGATGTAAATATTCCGCATGCCACTAATTCAATGATGATTTCATTCATAAATTGTTTAAAAAACATCGGAAATCATTGTGTTTATGTTAAAGAGCTCATTGAAACATTACATTCCCTATTGCTGATCTTATCATCGTTGCTATTCATGATTATTTTGAATGTTCTTTTATGAAAACAATGACTGATGTATTACTTACTTTTTTTGGTCGTCATTGAGCGCAAATCTGTATGTAAAGTTGATGGCAAAATATACAAATAAGTAAACTAAAAGTTCTCGCCAGATTAATTTATAAACTGAGCCTCGCCATCTGAAAATAAAAATAAACAACTTTAATTTTATGATAAAACATAATGATATGTTTGGAACTACAGTCTTAAAAATTAATATTTGGAATTATTAAATCTTAATTAAGAATTAGAAATATATAAGTGATGAAAACATACTTTTATTGTTACACATTTTATTGATAATATTATACAATTATTTTTAAGTTCTGTTAACTTAAAATATATTTTAATTATCTTTACGAGCGACAGAATTTTTTAAAGCTGCGGAGTCGAATTACGGGGTCTAGTGTCATGAGGTTTCATACGAATTCTAAATGAATACTTTTTCTTCACTCAATTGTTATATGAAATACATTTTTGTAATATCATATTGATAATTTTTATTAGAATTAAAATTTGTTTTGAAAAATTTTCTTTTGACATTACGTATTTTTCAAATATTAAAAAAGTAATGATAACCCATTAAATCTCAAATCGACGAATTTTGATTACTATTTTCAGCTCCCATATACTACCGCTAAAAAGTTTAGGAAACTCTGCAAACATGTATAATTTTTGATTACTTCAAATTGAAATAGGTTTGTTCGTAAAGCAGGTGCAGTATAAAATCGAATTCATACGAATTATTTGTAAAATTAATCAATTTATAACCATTTACAAATAAATTTGTAATGTAAAAAAAAAATTCTAAAAGTCGCATGTAAACATTTTCTAAATCGAGTTTTGTATAAAACCAAAAATGAATAATTGAAAGATAATTTTAATTTGAATATTTTTTAACTATTTCTTTTATAAGATAATTCGTATTACGTTTATAATAATTATTCTAATTAACCTAACATCAAAATTTCTCTAATGTTTATGTCAAAATCACTGATACAATCATGCACCTAAATTTATCAAATAACTATTTTTAAAGAATATACCGATATTTTTTAAACTTTTTGGTAATGCCCCACTTTATCTACTCCAGTTTTTCTACCACAAAATTTCTCTAACCTTATTTTTTTTAATATTCTATTATTTGGCTATTCTTTTTTCAAGCAATTTTTTTCTAATTATTGATTTTCTATTATTCAAATATGATAACCAGGACATGATTACAAAATATATAAACACATATAAACAAAACATTGTTTGATATTTGAATTATGACATACATAAGAACAAATAAATTAATAGTTTATATACAATTTTGTTTGATTTATATAAAATTTGAAAAATATGATTCGAGATGATCTTTCAGGGTATATTAATTTTGATCCTATTTGCTTAAATTTGTATTAAAATTTAAATTACAATACAGTTTTTCACAAGCAATTAAAATAATAATAATAATTTAATTGGAAGCAATTTAAGAATGATAAGAACTGATTGGTTGTTGTAAAAATGCACAAAAAATAACCTTTGTTTTGTTGAATATTAAAAAGTAAATTATATTTGAATATAGTCTATTCGTTGTGAAAGTAAAGCATTTACAGGGTGCGGCAGCTAAATCCAAACAGTACTTATTTCAAATTTGCTCACCAATTTCTAAATAATATTAAGTTTTGCTAATGCATAAATGTATTTGGAAATTTCTTTATTTTATTTAAAATATAGCTTTAATTTATTTAAAGCTCATTATTTTTGTTATAATAATTTTTGGTAATGATTTTTTAAATTTTGTTTTGTTTTGTATGATGTGATATGTAAAAATATAGTTTAGGACATCTTTTATACATTGAAATAATCTCATTTAAATTCACACTTTTTCCACAATAAAAGACTGTAAAATTACAAACTATTTTTAAAAAATAAAACTAATGTAATTTTATATCTAAAATTTAAGTAATTTTACAAAACAGAATTCATTCTTGTGGTAATAGCCTTATGTGAATTGACACTAATAATGGCTACTCAGTAACCAGTCTTATTATAGTAATTTCACATTCCATTTTGTGAAAATACTTATTGCTTATCTAAAATTACATTAGGTTATTTAAAATACTTACGATGACATGTAATTTCACATTGCATCTTTGAGTTTTTTCAGAGATATTTGTCCTTGTCAGCACGTAACTCAATTTAACATGACGTATTTTTTACAAATAATTTATAATTTTACGATTGTCAATAGCAGAAGAATAGTGTGAGTTGACATAGAATTGTTTTAATGTACCAACAATTTCTAGTTCAAAAATATGAGTACTTTTCATACTAAAAAGCTGGTGTTTTTCTCCTCTCTTACTGTAAACAGTTGAAACAGAAGACACTTCTCCTGCATGTGTAAAAAAACTTTATGAGACTCTTTGTGGATAATTATATTACAATTACTGAATTCTCACGTCTTTAAGTAACTCCGCCTTGAGTAAAATTCGGTGTGGATTTGCTGGAACCCCAAAAGGGAGTTTAAATCAACTTCCTTTCAACTATTTTTCGACTCCAATCGCTTACTTTACTGTGTATAATTCGTATAAGAGTTATATCTTATACAGTCAAAAAGACATTTTTAAGTTTTTTCAATATTCATTATGTATATAATTTAAGCACGTGAAAAAATTGAAAATTAAGTTAAATGCTTTACAAATAATGTTTTCTGCGACTATTTTCAATTTTTTTTAATTTGTTAATGAAGTAATACAATTATCACACATTTTCTAATCATCAAATAGTCTTCAAATAAAACGAGCAATGTACAATTTTTTATAATTTTTAACAAAATACGTTATTTTAAAAAAGAGCCCGCTATATTTTACCATTTTTGAGAAGCCAGTTTGTTAACATATTTTTGAAAAAATTAATTTTTTAAAACTTAAATAGGTCATTTTTTGTGTACAATGTACATCACATGTGTAACACTTGTAGAAAGTATAAATAACCTGCGAAAGAATTTACAAATAAAACTCTTTAAATAGTCGCTATTGAACAGTGTTTGAGTTTCTACTTATGATATTTATCGCATTATTAACGCATAAAAACTTGCGTAAAAAAATTTCTTTATTTAAACTTATAATAAATATGTAAAAGTTCGACTCGTATTATAAAATTGAAAAAACCACAATGTGTATGTCAAATAAGTAACCGATTTCAATGAAAATGACATAATATCCTATATTTTACTGAGACGGATTGAATGGAATAAAAAGGACTTCTTTCCCGTTAGGCACTTTTGGAGACCTAATTTCCTCCAATTCATTTTTTATTTTGAAGATTTTAACAATCTTTTTATTTAAAAAATTCCAGCGGTGATTGATTTTGAAAAATATGATAATTTGAGATTTGATGATTTGCGAGTATTGCCGAGTATGAATGCCATAAAAATAAATTAAAATAATCCACGCGAAGCAGACAGCACCTTTTTAGCTGATGTGGCCCACATTACAGAGTGATGTGGAAAGAAAAATTATTTTTCAAATCAGTTTCTTATATGCCTCACATCACTCAGTAATGTAAGGCACATTACTAAATTATTTGAAAAATAAGTTATATTTTCCACCTACACAAAATGAACAGAACGAGGCACCGGTTAAATCTCACTTGCTCGGCATGTTGTCAGTTAATCAATCCAGGACTATTATTACTAATAAATAAATATTTATTTACACATACTCTCTGGGTCACAATGTGTATTTCTTACATTGTGTAAATGAGATCTGATCGGCCGGAGTGACGCTCTTGGCGCTAAATAATTTGTTATAATTTTTAAACTAAAAGAATTTCCATTCTAAAAATCTGACCACTAAGTTTTTAATTATTAACTTATAACGGGTATTTTGTTGTTATAAAATTAAAAATAAAAATACCCAACTTCCTGTAAACGGTGAATGATTCCAAAGATATTTATAAAATAACATGTACTTTCTTATTTACTCGTAACAAATAAAATTGGTTAAAAAATTAAATTTCGAACTGTTTCTAAATAAATTGTCAATTTTTTTTCGTTTTAGATCATGCAAAATATAACTGGTACAACTTATATATTTTCTTCAATAAATATCCATTTTATTTTGTAATTTTCAAATATTAAATTTTTTTTTCATTATTTAATAAAAATATAATTAATACGATCAAATCAGTTTTCATATTTGTAGTTATCACTTTAAACAACTTATGAATAATCAATTTCAATGTTGGTTTGTTAAGGGGAGATGCGATCAAAACGGCTAAAATCCACAATTTTGAATAAAATAACATGGTTTTTTGGTATTTTGTAGTTGTCAATGGACTGAATAAGAAAATTGGTTGAAATCGTTACAAAAATATGACTCCTTCCTTTCTACGATAAGGGTTGAAAATAGAGTAACTTTGACAATATTTTTCTCATTCAATTTTTATCCGATTAACTTGAAATTTGGCACAGTTATTCTTGCGTGCAGGTGCACAAAATAGGTTATTTTGGTACTGTTTTGGCGTATTTTTCAAATTCAAACTAACATAATATTTGTTTCAACAAATAAATAAAAAATCCGTCTAACGAAAAGTTTTATTATGCTATCAAGAATAAATGTGCTAAATTTCAGGTAAATCGGTTGAAAATTGACTGAGAAAAATTAAGTTATGTGTAAAAAAACACCAAAAATTAAATTACGAGATAATCGCGTTTAAAGTTTGGCAACGTTTATTCAGTATCTTTCGCGTTTTTCATATCTAACCACTATGTACAAACATAATATTTTAATCTGCGAAGCTCGGGCCATAACTAGAAGCTTCTTTGGCTACTTTAGCTTTTTCAGCAGATGATTTAGTCCGCTTACGTTCATTTAATTTAGCATGCAAATACCCAAGCACAACAAAATAAACGCTGCGTTCTACTAAACAAATTATTAAAAAAAACATTATTTATAATGCGTATATTAAAATTTGACTTCCACTACATTATAGTAGAAGGTTCAAAGTATTCAAAATTGCAATAAAATAAAAATCGAATTTTTTTCGATTTTTCCGCATTTTTTGGTCGCACCTCCCCTTAAATAGAATAAATACTACATTTTCTAAGTATTTTTAATCTCGAGTCATAATTCTTGACTCAAGCACTGTAAAAACTGGCGTTCACGTTCGAAAAGTGTTCGAAATAAAAGCACAGAACGCTTATAAGATGTTCAAATGTACTATGTATTAAAAATTTTTGTGTTTTTTTGATATGTGTTTTGACAAAGAATACTTGAATGTGTTTTTTATCTCATAAAATGTGTTTTGTGTTCTTATAAATAGAACACGAAAATATAAATCACATTATATGTTTGAAAAACGAACATAAAATATAAAATGAAGCATGTAACAATATAAACACAAGATTAGAATAAGTGTATCTGAACACATTAAATCAAACTTTTCTAAGCGTTTTCATTTTTTGACGGTACTTAAACGAAATATGATCATTTTCCGGATATCTTTTCTTGGCCTTCTTAATATGAAACTATTTTCTAAATAAATGACGTCAGAATCTTATGAACTAACTCCTTGTTCTTCTTATAAAGAAAATAGTTTGACACTGTCAGTGTATGTTATTATAACACGTTATGTGTTCGTTTACAGAACGCCGAAGGTTTTAAATTTCGAATACTTCAATTTTTTAAAGCACTTAGACACTTTAAAGCGTTTGAACATTGTCATTCATAATGAAAACTGGACAATTCTTGACTTCAGAAGTTTTTATTTCCTCAATTACGTCAAGAGGTTATAGGTTTTGCATTAAAACCTATTTTCTTTAGTCAAAGAGAATGTTTTAAGAGTGAATTATTAGTTTCAAAAAAGAAGAACAAACTTTGCGAATTTTTAGGCTTAGCAAATTTTTGGACGGTTTTCCTAAAAGTATTTACGAAAATTTGAAATCTGCTAAAAAAGCTGAAAAAGAAAAACTGTTAAAGACGATAAAAAATGGTAACGGTAAAAATTAATTTATTTAAACTTCGATTCGCAACAACAGAGTAAAGCCACGATGTGATGTGCGATGATATATCTATGCTTATTTGTTGAATAACCCAAGATCTGTGCAAGTTGTCGAAGATACATTGCGGAATTTAGTAAAAGCAAGTTCAAACACAAACAAAAATATATAATTAAGACGCTGATGAATGCAAAAAGAACTTTTTTTGTAAAGTGGGGAAAGAGAATATGTATAAATTGTTAGAGAGCAAAATTAAGTTTAACCTTAAAATTGATGATTTTGAAAGTTCAATATGTGTGTTAAGTAAAGGAATCAAAAACGTTATGGCAACTCACAATGTTGACCAGAAAGAAGTGCTTAATTTTTTTGAAAAATATGACGGAGTACCTCCTTTGAAAAAGAGAGAAAATCAATCTATGTCTTTGCACAAGCGACCAGAGTTGACTTGAAGGAGTTGACTGACTCTGTAAAAGAGAAGAAAGATAGTATGAAAATTCTGCGGTTTAAAAAAATTCAAAATAGAAAGATGAAAAATGGTAACACCAAGATAAAAAGAAGCTTTTTTTGTTGAGCAACTAAGCATTAGCTGCTTAAGTGTCCACAACAATCCATTTTAAGTAGTTATATAGCCGTAAGATTAAATATATTACGCCACAACATTTGACAGAAATGTGTTTTTGACAAGAATACAGATTAATATGTTTAGTATGTACATCTTAGAGAGTGAAATAATTTGAAAGTTAGTTAATATAATGTTGATAGTTAGAAATTTTGACAGTTCTCTTCTAGTGTGTGTAACCAATAGCAAAATTAGAAAATTAGCTGTCTTTTTCTATTAAAAAGAAGCCGCAAATAAATTGCGATGCCTATTAGTTCATTGATCAGGAAAAAATACTTTAATTCTTATCAAAAAGTGAACGATATTTGACAAAGACAATAAAAATGGTTATAATCGTTTACTATGATTTGTTATGACGCATAATAACAACATTTTTTTATGAAGAAATAATTCTTCTTCGTCAGTTTGATGGCGTATAATCTAAAATATTTATAAAATTAATTTTCCAGTTAATATTTTGTTTAATTAATTTCTTTCGTAAATTCAAATACAGAGTCCGGAATAAGCATACATATTGTATGCGATATCCGGAACGTGTCCGATAGCCCATACTTTTACCTTATCTATGTATGAAATATATTGTTTTTTGTTTCCTGAATATTCGATTATAGTATATAAACTAATATCAATTAAACAAAATTGACAAAAAATTTTTGATTTACTGAAATTTGGAAACTAAATGATGTGTTCACGCGTCAACAGCATAATTTATTAAACAAAATATGGTTTAAATTTATAAACATTATTGTCATTTTGTTATTTTCATAGTAGAAACGCAATAAATGGAAAAAAAATTATTATTGCAAACAGTTTTGAAAAAACTGTTATTATATGTGATTGTTATCACCTAATCCTTATAAATGTTTTAGTATTATTATTGCACAAAATGTGTATGTTATTCATAAAATTAGCAAGTTTTTATCGTTTTTTCTATTTGAAATAAATTAGTGTTATGTTTTAAAAAAGCTGATATTTGATTAAAAAATAGATTTTATCTTGAAAAGCATGAGAAATTCATTAAAAATTCACAAATCTGTTTCCTTACTTATTTCTACGCTTTTAGACTTTTAAAGGATAATTTCGTTGTGCAGAAAAAATTGCAACAAAGTTACAGTCATTTACAAAAACCTCAGGTTCTTTCGAAAATGTCAACATTTTAATATAGAATCACTCAAACATTTAGACGTGGCTCTCAATATAATAATTAAGTATAATTAATTTGTGATATTTTTATGAAAGTTTTGCAAATGATCATTATCACCCCCTTAACCTTGTGTAAGTAAATGAAATTATCATATCTATTTATCAAATTTAGATTTATAAGTCGATTTCTAAATGTTTTATAACAATTTTGTAAATCAATGGCTGTAAAAATAGAACTTTCTGATTCAATACATTTTACAGAGTCGTATTCTTAATATAAACATAAAATTTTAAATTTATTTTAACTACAGAAAATATTATTGCAGCTTTCTTTCGTATATTGTTATGTATACTCAGCTCAATAATGATTTAATTGATATATATATATATATACATACACTTTATTACAGATATATGCATTAGTGTGATACATGATGAGCGGAGGTTCATTCCACGAAGCGTGACCAGTGTCAGTTATGCAACATTTTGTTGTCTCGCGGCCTTGTTCTTCGCGGTGGTATTATCTTGCTTCATAGCGAAGAATCAATTACAGTTTGTTACCTCAACATCGTCATTTACAAATCATACTTCAAAAAAAAAAAAAAAAAA
>JABFPM010004045.1:0-13313 GCA_022817325.1 Idris sp. 1 HC-2018 | reverse complement strand
AAAATACTTATCGGTCATAATTGCAGAAAACTTTCAGTCTTTTGTTAACATTGTTAACACGTTTTCTTTAACCTTACCAAATCATATTAATTGTATAAATGTATATTATGATTTTTGTATACTGTACTTTCAGAAATTAATTATTTTTAATAAACATAATTTGTTTATTTTAGAAATCTTTAGAAGAAGCGATTGAAAAAAGTAAGGAAAAAATATCCGACATGGAAAACAAGACGTTGGCTCTGAAAACCATAATGGATGACTTAAAAGCTCAGCTGTATGCAAAATTTGGAACACATATAAATCTTGAAGCCGAAGAGGACTAATTCGTCGTTTTATTTAGTGTTTTCACAGAATAACTTGACGATTCTGTAATATTTACAGGATTATCATTGTACTATAAAATAGGACGAATAATAAGATTATTCTAAATAAATTCATATTGACTATTACTTTTGTATATTTTTAATAAAATTAGTAAGCATGATATATGTTAATTAATTACATTTTCTTTTAAACTGTAAGCAATTTGTAAATTTAATTAAATAAAATCGTAACATTAATTATTAATTAGTAAATTATGTCGTTAAAAAATACTAAAACAATGATTTGAAATTTAGTGAAAGTTTTTAAAAATTTATTATTTGTTTCAATAATTTACTATTCTCAAATTTCATCGGTGATGTTTTATTAATGTTTGATTATTTCTGAACGACAAAAAAATGTCACTTCTGCTTCAGTTATCTGAAACGGTATTCGATCAAAATACCAATATTTGGCATTATGTCAACCAACCTTCTACACTGTAGCTCAAATTTATCAGACAAATTGGTAACGTTCGTTAACGGGAACAGTTCGAAGCGCAACATATGCTTTCTACCTCTGTCTTTCTCTTCGGAGTAATTTTAGTTTCACCTCATGGCTTTAGTTCTCGAAGTACCTTTGCTAATTTAGTATCAAACTGCATCGTGAGGAGCATTTAAATCTGTGCGGTACCCACGCCGATGAATAAATTAAAACCGAGATTTCATTTAAATTAAATTCAATTATTCATCAAGAATTCATAGTAATTTATAAAATATAATTGATTTCTTATATTATTTTCAACTTTACTCAATTTATTAAAGAAATTGTTTTCATCGTTGAGATTGATTTGTGCACTTTTCTAGATTTTAAAGATGATAAATATTTTGTGCTGTTAAATAAATTTTGGTTTGAATTTAAATTGTGTATTAAATCTAAATCATGGAGATCGTAAAAAATCTGCTATTGGAGTTTAAAAAGAACCATTCAAAAAGTGGTTATGGATTTCAAAAAGAGTGTGAGGATCTTGCTTCCCTTGTTCTTTGGAATATGATTAAATCGAATTTACCGCCTCTTAAGATTGATGTAAAGGATGATGAAGAATCAATCAAGTATCGAGAAGAAGGTGATATTAAATTTAAATGTTGATAGATTTGTTTTTCTCAAAATAATATTATAGAAAAGTAACTAATTTTATTAATTTTTTTTTTTAATTTAAATGATTAAAAAAATAGGTAATTATTTTTTTGTCAATGGTAATGATTTAAAAGCCATCGAACTGTATTCCAAAAGCCTAGCTTACGCCAAGTCTGAAGAAATGATGTCTTACGCCAGAGCAAATCGTTCTGCGGCTTTATATCGAAAAAAAATTTACATCGAATGTATTATTGACATAAATGCAGCTTTAACTTTGAATTATCCTGCTGAAAAAGCAGAAAAACTACAAGAAAGAGGCCAAAAGGCTTTGAATCAAATAAAAAAAGTGCTCAACTTATCGAAATCCAAAGATCACCGAGAACTTTTAGAGTTATTCGAACAATACGAAAAAAGGAATGAAGACAAAAAGGAAAGCCCATTAAAATTTAATTTCAAGGAAAATGGCTTGGAGGATGAATTTAAAAAAATAAACATTGATGATGATGAAAAAAAGAGAGAGAAAATAGATATTTCAGTGGTTTCCGGGATTGCTCCTGACCCAAGGTACATGACTGAGGAAGGTAAAATAACGATCACGTATGGTCCCAACAAAGAAGCTCCCTCTATCAGCAAAGGGTTAAAAATTTGTCAGTCAGAAAAATATGGGAGACATATAATTGCGACGAAACCGTTTAGACCTGGAGATGTTCTGGCTATAGAACATTCGTTTTCACATATTCTATATATGGACAAGTAAGAAATTTAGTTTTTTTCTGATAAAGCTGTGTTTGCATTTATATTTAATGTAATTATTTTTAAGTAAAAATAGCTTGTTGAAATAAAATATTTTATTTAAAGGAGTTACATTTTGGCTTAAAATTAGTAAAAACAAATGACTTTACATAATATATAGAACTGATTTTGTACGCTTGCAACGATTTGTAGATACTACACGCATTGTCATCATTGTCTGATTCGAAATTACAATTTGATACCGTGCCCAAATTGCCCGATCTCCATGTATTGTTCAGAAAAATGTCGTTCTCTTGCCTGGAAGCATGCCCATAAAACGGAATGTCCCATTTTGTCGATGCTTGCAAGTCTTTTGAATGTCGACACCAACAAAATAGATCAGCTTATGAAAATTTTAAGATTTTTCATTGAATTGACTGATAATGGTCAATCTATAAACGAATTGAAGAAAGATTTGGAAAGCTGTGAACTTAATCCGGGTATTCAAAAAGATTTTCATTCTTTAAACAATTTGGAAGTTTTTATTTCAATTGTTTATTTCTTTCCTCTTTTTTAGATAAACGAACTGCAGGGTTTACTGAAAAAGGTTCGTTGGACAGTCAAAGTGCAAGGTCGGCTCTCAGTTTGACAACAAATTTGACTTTCCGACCCTTGGGAGATATCAGTGCTCTGGCTTGTATAGCTTCACTTTCAGCCATTCTTCTAGCAACGCAGACAACATTTTTTGGTAAAAAGTATGATCAAGACCATATCAAAGAAATTGTGCAAAGAGAGGATATCAGGTTTTGCTGCTCCATAATGTTGCGAGCTGCTATGATTTTGACATCAAACTCATTCTCCGTAAAACTGTTTAATCTATTGATTCTTTTTATACACTATTGATCTATATTCATTATTGTTTTTCAGTCAAAGCGTTTTCTCAGAATTTAATCCTAATTTCAGATACAAATTGAACCTGGAACAAAAAGCGGTTCCGGGCTCTTTGTAGTGCAAAGTTTATTCAATCATGCCTGTGCACCCAACACAGTGCGACATTTTGAGGGGTTGACCATGATAACACGTGCTTTGGTACCAATTGCTCCAGGAGAACAGGTGTTTACCAGCTACTGCGGGGGCTACCAATATTCCTCTAAAAGAAATCGTCAACAAAAAATTCTTGAAGATTACTATTTTGAATGCGATTGTACAGCCTGTATTGAAGATTGGCCTACCTACACGGACATAGTAAACAATCATATTGGTACTATTGAGAAAAACAAAGAATTATCGCAGAAGATAGCTCCGTTCCGAACCAGAATTAAGGAAAATAAGTACGACATCGAAGCAATTAAGTGTATTTTGGAAGTTCTTTGGAGAGAAACGAAAATGCCTTGCGAGGAAATGACCTCTGCTATTCAGTATCTCAAAAGTTATTATTTAGGTAAATTTTATAAAATGGAACAATCTGAGCCAAAATCTAATAATTTTTGCGATTAATTTTTTTGGCAACGTTCTGTCAAAAAATTAAGTTTTTGACTGAGCTATGACATACGCTCCTTTATTTTTTCCAAGTACTATTTTGATTTTTGATTTTTGTTTTTTATTTATTTCTTTTTTTTAATTATTTTAATTAAAGAAATTTGTATCATGCAAATGATTTTTTGGCATTTACTTTATAATTTGGATTTACAAATAACTTAAAAAGCAATTTATTGGCAATAATAATATTATTAATTTAAATTTATTCTTTAAAGTGGCATGAAAAAAGAGCCACTTTGTGTGTCATAGGATGCCAAAAAGAGGCACCACGTGATGTCTTAATTACGACGTTAAGGCATGTATAAGACACTTATCTTCATTTTAGAACGAGCTTTGCTTATAAAGGGCTGGATTTAGTTGCTTAATTTTTTCTTTCTTTGACGCTGCTTGCTTAGCTTTTTTAGAGTAAGTAAAGCAACAATTTTTTATGTTTTTTGAATAGCCTCATGATTTTAGACTTAAAGAGGATTTTTTGTGACATCTGTTTTTTAGATCCTTGAGTATTGGGTGATGATGTTTTGGAGAGATTAAAAAAAGAATGCAAATGTGGTTGAGTTTCTTCGTTCACTTGTGTATTTGAGATAAGTATGTATTAAAAAATTAAATACAATTGTATGAAAATATAAAGTCATGTTTTATTTCCATTTCTTTTGCATACATTTAGAAATGCATATATAAGAAATATATATTTTGAACATATTCTATATAAATTTTTTCTTTTTGGTTTTTATAATTTAGTAACATCTTTCGATAAATTACGCATTTTTACTTTAAACAAATACAATTATAAGTTTTACATACTACATTAACATTAAAAACTAAAATATTAAAACAAGGATCTAATCCATATCTCAGATTATATATTAATAATTTATTGATAAAATATAACAATTATTATTCTTAAAAGACTAATGACTTTTGTAATCAATAATATATAATTTATAATTTTTGATTAAAAAATAGAATTTATCAAATACCTTAAGTGTTTTACAACAAAATAGTACTTAAGGAGATTCTTATTATTATATTTTTTTCAAAATTTCAACTTTACTCATGACATTAGAAATAATTTTGAAAAATGTTTACAAACAACGTAAATATAAATACGTATAATAAATATGTAATATTTTAAAATTAATCTAAAAACATCTTTAATAAATTAAAAACTAACAAATGTTAACATTTGAACATCGCACACAGCAACAATACTGATTATTTTTCAAAACGATTAAAGAATAATAGTGTACTTATTTCTTTGTACTATTTTTAATCTCTAATAGAAGATTTGGTTAACTGATAAACCAAAAATTAGCGTAAAATGAACTTTGACTTACTTTTCATGCTTTTCATATAAATCACTTTCACTCATTATTTTTTTCTTTTTCTATTTTTGTTTTTAGAATGTAAAAATCGCTGTCCACTTCCAAGGTTTTGATTACTGAAGATAGTATCTGAAAAAACATTAAAAACATTAAAAATTATCAATAATTTTTGAAAACTAACATGTATTGAATTTTTATTCGGAAGTTAAAGCTTATTTATACTATATGGATTGCTATGCTGTATATATAAGTATTATTTCAAGCATTAGAAAATAAGAATAATTTTATAAGTTGACAATATTTTAAAATTATTTTAATAAATATGTGTATCAGATACATTTGTATAATATTTATTCAATTTAAAAAAAAACATATTAATTTTAACTATTAATTTTTATACAATATAATTAATATCATTTCCATAATCCATTTTAACTAACGAAAAAAGTAAAATATATATGTATACATATGTACATCGCAAATTTAGGGAAACATATTAAGAACATAATCTAAAACTGTATTTTTATTTATATATATATATATATAAAAAAGTAATAAATTAATAATCTTGATTAAAAATCTAACTTTTAAAGAATATAATAGTCTTCAGTTCTTGTCTAATATCTACAGTTCTTATAAAGAAGCAAATTTGCAAATTATACATTTTATGCCTATTCTGTTCTTTTGAAAAATTATTCTGAAGAATTGCTCAAAAAAGTAAATAAGAATCAACTTTCCATTTAATCATTTATGAAATTCGTTTAAAAGTTTTATTAATGAATACTAGCAAATTTTATTGAGTGATTCGGTAATATTTTTGAATGAAATTGAACATTTACCAAGCCATTTTCAATAATTTAAGGTTTCGATTTAAAAATTTGGTTTTTCTATAATATATTTACACAATTTATTACATTCTACCAAAGGACTGTTACATTTAGAATAATCAGTTTTACAGTCAATAAAATGGATGCTTTTATTTTGTTTTTGATATAGTACACCTTTTAACTATAGAATACAAAAAGTTTGCTTAAAATTACGTCATTTGAGTGTGAATTCTATTGAAAAATATTCCTATTCTGGTTCAACGAATACAGAGTTTTATTATAAAAAATATTGTAACAAAATTCTAAAAGAAATGTAAATAAATTATTATTTCGTTCCAATCCTTATATAAATCTGATATACATTAATTTATAATTGTGCGTTCCTTCTATAATTCTGTTATAAAATGTTTAATAATAAAAATATATATCCATTGATGCAGAACAACTGAAATATTATTTTTTTTAATTGAAAACTTTACACTTTTAGTATTGAATTTATTATGAAATAAAGTGCATCATTGGTTTTTACAGCAATTATATTCTATTTAGTGCAAAATCAAACGCAAATTAACACAATATGCAGACTAAACACAAAAATTCATGAAATTTCATTATAATGAATGAATAAAATTGTTTGTAAAAATTCATCGATTACAATATAAGTCAACAACTAACATTAAATATTACAAAATAACCTGCAAGATAAGATTCACATACATAATAAATGTGTTCACATTAATTATGTAAAAATATTACACAAATAGTAATTGTAGAAATTGAATACCAGAATTGTAAAAATCTTTTAATGTAATTTTACATTTGTCGAACAGCAAGTTATATATAATGCAGCACATTTCTAAATATAAATTTTTGCATTTTGTATAAACGTAGTGCTAAGCTATATCTATTCGACTAATATTTATTATGTACAATAAAAATGACCATTTTTATTCGAAAAAAAAATTTGTATGAAATAAATTGCAGGTAAAATATCTTTTTTTAAATATTATCACTAAAGTGTTATCTGAAGTTACACATAAAGATTTTTTTTTTAAATTTCACATTGGCAATTTTTTGTACGAAAAAAAATACAAAGTTAAGAACGATTGTTGTTGATATTTGAGAAAGCAGCAAACAGAGGCGTCGTTGTGGAGGTGTTGGGGGTCGGGGCGGAATCGCCGATCTTCTTTAATAGGTTGCCCTGAAAAAGACTGTCCAGAGCCTTTTGCACGACCGGATTCAGTAACGACGAAGGTGCTACACTGCTAGCCGTAGTTGTTGTCGACGTCAATGTACTTGAAGCTGCTGGCATAACATGACGCATGCGTCAGTTTTATTTAGTTTATTCTTTTATAATCTTGGAGTCTTGCACTCCAAAGCTTAAGTTAATTGTTAAAAAGTTATTTAAATTGACTAAATTTGGCTTGTTATCGGTTTACCTTCAAAATCTGTACCTGACAGAATTCATTCACTTGAGCGAAATCACACGCGAATGCACATCGATTGTCTCCTTTAGATTTTTTTAAACTTTTAAAATTCAACAACAAATAAATAATTTTAAATTATATAAGTTATTACAAGTTTCACATTGTTTATTGTTAGGTAATTTTTTATTAAAAAAAATGTTGCTTTTAAATTCAACACTGTATTGATTACTGAATACACAAATTTTAAGAGCTAAAATAATTTTTTTTCAAACTTTGTATATAGCTGAACGAAAATATAAATAAATATCAATAAAAATATAACAAAAATTATTAAGAAAGACGACCATTTTCCATAATATAAAGGCCATATAAATCTTAAATAATAGTAAATCCGACGTGCATAAAAGTGCACGTTTGAAATCGTTTGAAAAATCGCGATACGAGTACTTTTTTGGTTTAATAATTTCACGTCGATCGATTGCGGACCGGAAACAACGAAGAAAAGTGAACGTCGTTCGATAAACGTTAACAATAAATAAACAAATTATTTAATTTACGCGAATGTTAAAAAACCTAATATGATATAGCACCAAAAGTGAAATGAAATTCGTAGAAAAAAATTTTTGGAGCGCTTTTTTTCTTAAATGCTTAATTTGATATGAAATGAAAACTTAGTGTGTATGTGTATGGTAGATGGCTGCTGTCTTAAGCCATTTTTAATAACGTTGTGGGTAATATGTTCGTGCATAATACGAATGAAGTGTGAATGATTCAAACGAATTTAATGGTCTCCAATCTGCAAAAATGTTTCTATGACTTACGTAATCTATATCTAAGTAGGGAAAAAAAACATATACTAAAATTATTTACATTGAAATTATTATTATTATTGTAAAAATATCAGTGAATTATTATTTTGTGAATTTTACCTGTTGACCATACTGTCGTGGTGGCAGCGGCTGGAGCAGGAACTGGACTTGGATCTGACGCAGAGGCCGGCTTGTTACTATTCAAAATATTTAAAATACGTGACTGCAATTCTGCCTGCTTTGGATTGTTCACTGTGAAAAAAAACATTTATTTTAATTAAGTATTGTACATAAATTTTAAATTTGTATCTTATTTTTTAGTTTAAATTTATGTGTTGATTTTATACCAAGAGCAGCATTTGGTCCTAAATCTTTAACATCTCCAAGTTCATTTTGTACTTGCTCTTCACGTTTAATTTCCAAATACTTCAAAATTCGATCGTACTGGAGTACAGTTAATTGACGATTGTCTGCAAGCATATTCAGTAAAACCTGAATGGCATCTGGATGATTGTTTTTTGAAGAGATCGCAGACAAAGGGACAGATCTTCCACCACTTTTGTAATTATTAAAGTCACGGGAAATAAAGTTTATAGCATCATCCACCGGCATGTTTCTATGTTCTACAAAAGTCCCAAAAATATAAATACAAATCTAAATTTTCTTATTTATCAGTTTAATTGTTAATTTTTTGTAATTGTCATCTAATTGTTGTGTATTTGTATGATAATTTTTACCTTGAGGTAATCCATGTAATATATTAAGAGTCATGGAACGATGTTCTTGGTTAATCAAAGTAACTACAACGGCATACAGACAGCCACGACTTGCAATATTTCCTAGTACACGGCTGAGAGGAACATCTTCATTGGGAAAAAGGAGGTCAACTGTCAGTCCGAGCTTCTTCAATCGCATTTCTATCATTTCAGCGTACTCTCTGTTTAACATATTAATAATCAAATTATAATTTTGTAATTTTTAGTAATTTAAATAAATTGGAAATAATAAAATACTCACGTTAACATCTTGCTAACAACAATAATTTCACAGTCGTTTTTTTCTGCACTAGTAGGATAATCAGGTCCACCGGACCCACTAAAAGTTTAAAAAATAACATTTTAATAAATATTTATTTTTTGGGCTAATTAGTAAAAAATTAAATTCATTACCTGTAACTGCCTCTCATCGCAGAACCAGAAGAATCAAATCGACCAGCAGACTCATTAAAACTTCCTCTGAAACTTCCGGACATATTCATGTCGCCCCATTTGTCACCTCCCGCACGACCCAGTGGACTTCTGTCTCGAAAACCTGCTCTTGGAGGCATATTTTCTTGACTGCCTTTAATATTTTTCATGTTTCCTCTGCCTTTGCCTCGGCCCATTGGTCCACCTCCAGGCCCACTTGAACCGAATGACTGACTCTGATTGTCGTTACCAAACCGATTTCCAAATTGTTCATTTCTATTGAACTGGTTGTCGTTGAAATTTTGCTTCATATTGCTACCTTCATTAAAACTTTGATTTCTGTTCCCAAAAGAACTGTTGTTGGGATTATCTTGATTTTGATTGTGATTCGGAGGGTTTGGATCTTTCTTTGCAGGTTTTACATCTAAAAAAAACATTAAAATGCTTATAATTTAATTTTTTATTATAAGAATTATATATATAATTTTATATATAAGAAAACATACTTTCTTATTACTAAATAAAAATAAGAAAATATTAAAAAAAAAGATCTAATAAATTTTCACTTGGTACAAATTTGTCAAACATTTCGGTTATTACTTTTCAGTTATAAAATGATTTCATTATGTTTATCTCTCTTGTTTTTATGAGATTGGTATATCAATTTAAATGCATATCTGTAAACTTGCTTATATTTTGATGAATTTAAATTTCTAGTGTTACTTAAGTAGAAATGTATCTTTGTATATAATAAAAAGTTGTTTTTATTTGTACCTATTCGTCTATTTTTAAACATTGCACCGTTTTCATTTTTGATAGCATTTTGTGCTGCCTCTTCAGAATCAAACTGAATGAAAGCAAATCCTCGATTAATTGCTGAACCAAGGATTGTTCCGTGTTTTCCAAAATATTCTTCCAATTCCGTTTTAGTTGTGTCATCAGTTTGTAAGTGTCCCACAAAGATCCGACTGCTTACTGTAGCGGGATCTTTTAACAATCGCATCGTCATTTTGAGCTTATTTTTTAAGACCTGAAAAGCCAAAACAAATAAAAGAACAATACAAAATTGAAATATTAACAAATAAACAACTACCTATTGTTTCAAAAAACTGGTTCATAATATTTATGTGTTTAATCAAAGACTTGTCTCCAGAAAAAGTTATGTAAGGCTATGTTTTTAATAAGAAATGCACTTTAACGTGTCACTAATTAAATATTTATTTCAAATACGTCAATACAAAGTTGCAATGATGTTAAGATAATTTTTTATCTCAAAATGTCATTTTTGTATAACTAATTTTTTTTCTCTAGTAATAAAAAAGAAAAATTTATTTTACTTATTGATGTTAATAATAAACATTTTTCTCGTGTATGGCTTTCTTTTGTTTCTAATTAAGCTTATGAACATTGAGGTTAGGTATCGATATAAACTTACCAATTCAAAATATGCCAAAACAGTGTATTCCGAAATTTGTTTATATTTTACACTACAATAAAGTTGTACCTATTCAACAAATTGTTTATTTCATACTCAAATTGTGAATATATATGTATATATTTTTTTAATATTTTCGGCTAAAGCGTCAATGCTGCAAAATCTGTCGGATGTTATGGTTGCTCTCTTCTCCGTTCTCCAAGCACAAGCTTTGCTATAGTTGCTATAGGTATACAAGCTGATGAGTGTCAAATAAAACTTGAATGTGAGCAACAAAGACACCGATACAAGTTTTGCTAACACTAAGTTTAGATAAAGGTATGAAATATGAAACTAGCGATAAAAATGTAATTTTAATTATATAATTTTTACGAATAAACAAATTCTTGTCATCTAATTTTTTAATATACACAAATTTTTAAAAAAAAATTTAGTTTTTAAGGCTTGAAATTTAAAATTTTAATATGCTAATGAATTTTATTATGTTATAAATTTTAATATTTTTTGTTAATGGGAGTCTAATATAAAGTATAAATTTTTTATTTTATTTATAAATAAATGATAGAAATTTTATTTTTGCATTTTACAGTATTAAAGGTGTGGTAGATTTGTAAACAATTTTATGAGTGGAAATTAAAAAGAAACAGATATCACAATGAATTAAGTATTTGTAGATAAGCAGAAACTTTAATAAATAAAAGCGAATAAAAAATAGTTGAGATTTCATTAATTGATTAAAAGATATAATTTAAAAAGAAAAAGTAAGAAAAATAAGGTCCCACCGAGACTTGAACTCGGATCGCTGGATTCAGAGTCCAGAGTGCTAACCATTACACCATGGGACCTCTTCGTGAACTACCCTTAGCAGAAAGCTAAAAAAGCTTCGAAATTAGCTTAATAATAAAATCAATAAATTGACCATAAAATTTTATTTTTTGTATTTAAAATCACGGACAGCTACACTTCCAAAGAAAAAAAAACTCCCAATAATGCTCAAAATTTAACATTTTTGTTTAATATAATAAAAGATTATGTTAATAACAAATTCCATCAACGAGAAAAAATAAAACAAGATTTTTACAAGCAAAAAAACTATTACAACATAGAACTTTATTTCATATATCATATGAATAAATTATTTGATTGAAATTGTAACAAAATGTAAATTAGCATGCTTTGTTTAGTATAAATAAATAAATAATAACTTTGCATTGTCGGTTTTTTGCCGGATATTTAAATTAATTATTAACAATTTGATGTACTAAATACTTTTTCTTAATTTTAAAAAATCTATGCTTAGTGATTAAAGTTCATGTTAGAACAAAAAAATCATGAAAAATGAATTTTAATCTAATAGCGCGATCGAATTAATTATGAAATTATACCCATTCAATATTAAGATAGATTAATAGTTGAGCTGCCAGTCGCGATCAATGCTTTTACGGAGGAGATTTTCCTTTTCCTGTAATCAATATCTTTTATTGTTTATTTATTACCTTAAAGAAAGTGTGAGTTTATTTGTTAATCTAATATTCATCACAAAAAGGAAATTATTAGTACTTATACAAATATTCTATAATCTACTTATTTTATTATCATTCGGTAAAATATGATTGATTATTATATAAATAACTATCTTGTTCTTATCGTTGTATAAACTATTACAGTGCATAACAATATTTTTTCAACGTTTCAATCACATAAAATTGTATAATTAGTTAATTATCATTTTATTCAGAAAATTAAACAATTTAAATCTTCATCAACTTTATTTTTATTTGCATAATATACAAAATTATTAGAATATTGATTCTACACTGCTAAAGCTCATTTTTTTATTATTAATTTGTAATTGTTAATTTTAGACATTTATTTCCAATAATGATAAATAATAATCATTTAATTAACTTTACTCTAAAATGAATTAACACAAATTAATTCTCCTGTGAGTCTTTACTCTCTTCTTCAGGTGAATCGGATTTTTCTGCTAAAATTTTAATTTTAACTTTGTTTTCTTCGTCTTGTTGAGTATCTGTTTCTTTTTTGTCTTCCTGTTTAGGGTTTGATCCGCATAACTCAGTCAGATTGTACTTTTTGTATAAAGAATAATTTGGAACTATTGAGAGTAAACAAAAGCTGCGAATGATTTCAACAACCACAGTCAGTTCAGGCGTTTTCAAGTTAACTTTATTTGCTGAATTTTTTTTCGTAATTAAATCTGCCAGCGCTTCGATGACCTCATTTCTCTGAATACTGCTGTTACTATGGCGACTAGAAATTAATAATCAATATTATATTAATTAGTTATAAATAAATGTTGAATTATTTATTTACGCTAAAAACGATTGAACGGTATTTACTTGAAAATTATAGCAAAGCTTTTTGGTTCTCCCGCAAAGTATTTTTCTAAAACTGGATCAGCTTTACTTATAATGTTGCTTACAACAGCTTTGCACACTATTTCAATTGGTAGTAATCGTAAGATAAACCTAGTCTTACGTTTTTTCGTTTCATAAGCATCTTTCATTATTGATTCAGCTAGTTTTAAAGGGTCTTCAATTGAACAATTAATGAAAACAATGTTCTTAATCCCTG
>JABFPM010004044.1:0-13315 GCA_022817325.1 Idris sp. 1 HC-2018 | reverse complement strand
CAACAGTTTCGTTCTACAAATAACATATTATTATTATTATGAATTATTAAACCAATTTAAATGAGTAACAATCTAATTCAAAAAGTTTTATTGAATAAGAAATCGTGCTTGCTGAAGTGAGGGTGAAATTCTTTAAGGTGAAAAATAAAGGAAAAAACGATCCGGCAAAATGGTGAGAACGAATTTAAAAAACGTGAGATAGTGATTAAGAGAAGAGTGATGATGTTAAAATGTACCTAGGAGATAGGGAGACCATGGCTGTGTTCCGAAACTACAGTAGCCTCTACGCCTCCCCACTCGTATTTCTTTTAATAATATATGCAAAGACAAAGATGCAGTTTAATTTATAATGAAAATTGTTTAAATGAAATTGTATCAGTTCAAATCTGAATAAACCTTTCTTACTTATTATTTTTGTAGTTCCTTGTTTAAATTACAATATCAACTTTTAACAAACTTACTCTAACTTGTCTTAATTTCATTTTTAAATAAGTAATAAATACTAAAAATACTTTAAATAATTTTGTTTAAATATTTTTTGTAAACTGCAATTTAATCTCCGTACATTATTACACATCAAATGTTCTTAACAAAACTGGAATTACAATTATAATATCCAAAAGATTTTGTAGTAAACATTGAGCAACAACTACAAAACCTTAAAGACCCTAAAATTGTCTTCATCATTTGAATTGAGAACATTTTTATCATCGACATATCATCTTTTCGTGCACGTCATAAATATTTCTTAACGTACATATATTAGTATATATATCTGTATATATTATATACGTACGTTGGATCCCACCAAATCCAATCAACGATTCGGAACGATCGCACGGCTTGTGGTCAAGTGGTCCAACACTGAAGTAGAAGATAACGCGCAGAGGCTGGGGCGGCAAACCCACCCTGCTTCTAACTCTCTCTCTCTCCCTCTCTCTTTCCCTCTTTTTTTCTCTTTCTTTTTTCTTAGATTTTTTTCTTTTCTCCCTTTTTTTCTCCCGCTTCTTTTTTCTTTCTCCCTTTCTCTCTCTCTCTCTCTCTCTTTCTCTCTCGCTCTCTCTTTCTCTTTCTGTGTGTAAACTTTACCTAGTTTGGAAACACAGTCTTGGTTCAGTCATATGTTGAATGAAGTTTTTATTCGTTCGCATTAAGTATCGTGTACAGTCCAATTGCACTTCAATACTGAATCTACACTCAAATGATCGCTTCACTATGTAATTCCAAAATTCAAACTATGATTTGCATTCAGGTTGAAGAGCATAACATGCTTCTTCGAGAAGTCGACTATTTTGATTTCTGAATAGTTAAATGTATAGTTGAGTTTAAAGTAGCTATTTATAATTCAAATTAAGACATTCATTGAGAAGAAATTGTAGATAATTTTTGAAAATGAAATTATAATTGATAAAAAGACAGTATCTCAAATTACAGATGGGTCAATTGAAATTATCATAAAGTGTAGAAACAGTTACTGAAGACGCGACGCCAGCTTAACCACTCTAAATCATTTTTCTTCTTCCTCTTCTTTTTTGTTTTCTTTTTCTTATTGAAATTACCATTTATTATTTGAAAGTTGTTACGAACAAATTTTGAAAAATCGCCCATCACTTTATGCGGAACGAACCATTTGCAAAAGAATTCATAAAAAAAAAGCACATGATATCATGACTTCATGATAAAAAAGTGAATATATATATATATACATATTACAAAATCTTACACTTTTTGTTTAAATAAACCAAAAACGATCTAGCATATTAATAGATCAATTAATAATCATAATTCATTGTAAAATCTATATTTTTGTATATATTTTTTAATTCACTATTACACAGATTTCATTAATATATTTATTAGATTTTTTTGAGTTCTCCTTGAAAAGAAAATTGTTAGAATATTCTAAAAACAGTGTTTCCGAATATTCTAAAAGTTGTGAATACTTTTTTTCTAAGTGATTATGAAATGATTAAATGATTATGAAGGTACAAGTGAAATGTATAAAAATAAAACTTTGTACTTGATACATAATTTCTTGTTATAAGTTTTAACGGTATTAAAGAATATTTTGTTCGAAGTTAATAAATCTTTCAATAGAAAACTTTCTAAATTGATTAGCTTTTGAAAAAAGTTTAGCAGAATTATCAACGTTGCTTTTTTTCCTTCAGCTTGAATCTAACTGATCTGTTTTAATATCACCGGTGTAAAAAAAAAACTACAATTCAACTCACGAACACATGAAGATGAGTATGTACATATATAGACACATATACACAAAATAATGGGCATGATCTGATGAATGAGCAACCAGTGGTAAGCCTGCGAGCGCCGCAGTCATAGAGCTCAAGTAACCACGCAATAACACACATGAGTAATATATCCTGAAATATGGACTCAGTAAAGTTAACGTATTCGTAAAAATCTGTAGATTTACGGACACAATGTAAATCTACAGTAATAGCTTGACACAGCAGATACCTTTTATCATAATTTTACACAAATTTTGATATCCATTTTTTCAGTGTAATAAAAAATACGTCCAAATGAAATTAACTTTTTTTTTTTTTTTTTTTTCATCTTATGCAAAATGTTAATTAATGCAAATTTTGAATGTTAATACACACTTTCGGAATAATCGCAAATTGTGTGAAAAATGAAATTGTCAAGCAACTGATAAGTTATTGATGAGTTACTTGCAAGCTCACTTTACAACTTATGAGTAGCTCGTCAATTTTTATTGTTGGAATATGCATACACACACAATTGATGATACACGCTGAAAGTGTATTATAACGCTTCTCTTATGCAGTGTAATGTTGAAACTCTCTTTCTATATGATGTTACAGAGATAAGTGTTTAATTTGAAGACATTTTGTACAAAAAATTATTAAAAATTGTGTGTACTTCTTTTATATATATATATAAAAGAAGTTTTTTTCTCAAAAAAAACATTTATTTTTACTGTGTATGCACGAATTATAATTGACAACTCATAAACAATGTCGCTAAAAAATTAAAAGTAAGATGCAATTCAAAAATCTCTTATAATTAATTATTATTCTCATCATTTTTTTAATATTTATAAAGATTATTCCAGTTATCATATAACGTTTAAAACATCATTAATGTTGTATGAAAAAAAAAATTAACTTTTTCAATGTAAAAGTAAAAAGTGAATTTTCTTTTTGAAATTTAATTAATGATGTTTTCAAAGTCACAAACTTTTGAATAATTATTTTAATTAAAATATCAAAACGAGTTATTTGTGTTGAATTTTAAGTGCGAGTTTTTGTTAATAAATTGAAATATGAATCTAAAAATATTTTAAACTATTAAATATTCTGGTTGAATTGTGTATAAAATTTACAAATAATGTTTTTACTTAATTAATAATCAATTTTATATGTAATTATTGGAAAAAATTTACTTTTTAAAATATAATTTATCTCGTTTATTTTACATTCTTCAATAATTAAAAACATGTTTAACAATTTTAAGGATAATTTTAAACAAAGTGTATTACGTTTTATTAATACATTTTCTGTAAAATTGAAAGAAAACAAAAATTATAATTACAAGAGATTTTATAGTCGTTACAAAATTTTACGATAAAAAAATTAAATCAGCTAATGTAATGATTTTGACGAACGATGAATGAATTGAAATGATAATGCAAAAATTGCTACAGTTGTGGTCGAATGTTCGCTCGAAACGTTGTGGCAATTGTAGTTACCATATTAATTTTTTCGAGTATTTTCTTGTGACGCGAAAGCCAATTTTAATCTGGCAGATGGCACCACCCTCGGAAACACTTCAACTGAGTCGTTTCACGTAAATTTAAGCGACAATAAATTGACCACTAAATCTAAAACACAACTCGCAAACTACAAAAAAAAATTCACGCCAATGTTCATGAACTGTCGATTATAAGGCGACTTCTGTACGAACATTTGTTTTCGCGGAGAATCGCTCAGATCTATCGCTTTATATCACTGAATGTTTTTTTTTTTTTTTTTTTTTTTTTTTTTTTTTTTTTTTTTTTTTTTTTTTTTGGACAGCAAATAAATTTATAGAAAAATTAGTATCTTTATTAGCACGATTTTGACCCGAACGATTCATTTTTTACCCGTTAATGTCACCGGGTATTGTTGTCCGCGATTAATGTAACTACTTAAATCTACTTAAAGAAGAGTTAAAATTGATCAAGCGAGCTAGTTATGAATGCTGTATGTTTTTATTATTTTTTTGAAAAAAAAACAAAAAAAAACAAAATTAAAAATCAATTATTTTGATTATCCGCTTAAATTTGATCATATTATTTAATGTCATACATTGCTTTACAGAGAACAATATTATACAACTAAAATAAAATTGTTGAAATTAACTCTGAAATGGCCAATAAAAAATTTTCTTAAATTTTTCATTTGACATAGATTCTTATAAACTTTATAAATTTTAATCTTTTATAAACAAATAATTATTAGTTGAATAATTATAGTATATTTTTAGAAAAATATATGTTAAAGAAACAAGATACAATAATAAAAAAATAATTTTTGTCAAGTTATAATATATTTTTATTTATTTGTTAAAAACAGAGTATCGGAGACTAATTTTGTGCTAATATTATATTATAATTATTTAACAGATAAAATTTCACTTTCAATAACTTCACATGTAATCACGTAAAAAAAATTGTACATAGTATATATAAGTGTAGCTTTAAATTAATAATAAAAAAAATATACAAACTAGAAGTTTATTTTAAAAAAAACAGTTATTAATAAATTTCGTACAAAGTTAACCGGTTTGATAGTATTTATCATTTTTTATTAAAATTATTTTTCAGATATTGACATAGTTTTTGGAAAATTATAATATTTGATTTGTATTATTAACTATTTTTGTATTAAACCTTTTTATATTTTATAGTATTAATTAATTGGGTTAAATGTTTTAAAAAATTATTCTAATAACTTATACCTTAAAAGCTTTTCGTGTTTCAAGTTTTCTATTAAATTTCATTATCCATTTCATTTTATATCTGATTTTGTGACTGAAACCTATTTGTAAGGTTAAAAATATTTTAATAAGTTGATAACTTGTTTTGATAAATATATTAACTGTGAAAAGCATTTTGATTATGAATCGTCATCACAGTATTAATAACACAAAAAGTTCACTTTAAAATATTCTCAAGATTATCAATAAATTTTTGAAACATATAAAAATTTATTACAAATATTCAGTTCATTTTTTGGAGTAATTATTAGGTTTTTAAATTGACAAGTTTATAAATAAAATCTTGATTTTTTGCAGTGCAGTGCGAAATATATATAAATGTTAAGAAAATTCTAACAAAAAATTGTATAAAAGTGTTCTATTCTAAACCAAGAATTGATTATTTTCAAACGTCTCATTAAAAATGTTGTCATTTACTAAATGTGTTCATTTGATTCGCATTAAAACATGGTGTATCAAGTTTTCTATATAATTATCGTTAATTTGTAGATAAATGATAAATGTTGTGATTAATTAACGAATTTCATTAGCTAAATGGACCTTGAATTTCCTTAAAAATAACTCTAAACAATGCGGATTGAATAATTCGTGCGGATGATTAAAATTGTCGAACAGGTATCACCCGAGTCAAGGCACAATAAATAATGTTATTTTATACTTTTTATCGATTGTCCGTTGGGTCAGCAGGTCACATTATAAATTCAACAAAACGATCTAGTATTATTTACCATGTTAGAGTAACATTGTCATGGCACAAATTGCACATTGTCATGTATGTACCATAGTATACATAGAACACATGTTAAACAGATCCGATGAACTGGAAGTAATTCTTTTAAATGTGCGTTATTTAATTATTTAATACTTCAATGTAATAATCTAATTGTCAAATAAATCTTTGTGTTTCAAGATTTAATTACATACATTTTATTTCATATCGACATTACAAATTCAAAAAATAAAAGTTATTTATTGTAAATTATTTTGTAATATTTACAAAATCTCTTGGTATGTTATTTTCTTAAATGTTAATAACCAATTAAAATTTTACACAAGAAAAATTTTCATTTCAAATCAGAGTTAATCGATAAAAATCGCAGACATGAACTGCGATATGACTTGCAGAAAGCTTAGTTCAATATGACCAAAAAAACGCGGTATTCTAGTTGAAGAATTTAAATTCATAAATAGTAGAACATGTTGTAAAAGAAATAAATTAAAATTATGGAAAGTAAAAATTGTTAAATGATGAGAAAATCAACTGAAGCATATCGGGTTAAAGACATTATATGGCAGATCACTTTTTAAAAGATATTTAGAAAGAAAAGCATACACTACGTTAATCAGTATTAGATATTTAATTCTAAGAACGAAATATTGTAAGTCACAGAGAACATTCACTTTGATCTTCTATAAAGACTCTCGCTTGAATTGATGTATTTTGCATAAAATATACACGTCTTGTATACGAAAGATTTGTGTTGTAAAATTGTAGTAAATCTGTTAATTTGCAGCAAATTATTTTTCAAATCAATAGTAACTTTTGCGAAGAATATTAACAAAAGTTGCATTACTTGAAAAATGTTGTAAAATATAAATCTACCACCCTAATTATGACACACATTATACTATTATTATTTTATATGTATAATTAAAGCTTATATTTAAGTAAAACAAAAAAAATATTAACCATTTCATAATATTTTAGGACAGATAATAGGTATAGATAAATGAAAAATGAAGCAATCATTTTGAAATGCAGTTGAAATGAGGCACTCTCGGTTGATAAAATTGATTTTGATTTGAAATCGATGAAAACGCCACTTTCATTGAACAAACCTCTTTCGCATGTAGAGAATAAAAGAAGTTGCGCTAGACAAAAGCCACTGTGTGTTCCATCATTAAATCGAGATCTTACTCTTTCGTTGCACTTCAGGTATTTGTTTCATAAAAGTGAAGAATAGAAATTGTAAAAGGCACTGTAACTGAACATCAATATTCCGAACAAAGTGTTTACCGAAAGCATCCAATTACGAGCGACATCTTAGATCGGTAAAACAAAGAAGTTGCATATGAAGATCGGTTGTAAACGAAAGAGATCCATTTCAGGTCACGGATGTGCATTTTGTTGCACACTCAATTCATGCCATTCAAATGCTGTTTTGCTGTTTTTCTGTTTCTCAATACCAACTTGATTATACTCTTCATTAAATTTTATTTTCTTTTGAACAAAACAATCACTTCAAAATAAATATTCTAATCTAAAATCAACTTTTACCATTTTTTTTTTATATATTATAAAATCTTCATTTCTTTTATTACAATCAGTACAAATTTAAACATATTTTCTCAACGATTTTATACAAAATTTGTGACAAACTTGTGTAAAACTTAATCTATTAATTTTTACAGAAATATAATTTTATTGTTTACATTAAATGTACAATCTCTGTCCACGTTATAAAACAGTAATTTTTATTTAAATTCAAGGGATTTTTTTTGTATTTAAACTTTATTTTCTCTGCGTGTATTTTTCCAAACGGAAATAAAAGTTGTATGACTGTCGTTGTGTCTCCAAATACGCAATGTATTTCAATGCCAAAAAGCTGTGCCTTTATACATTAATATCTCCGGAAAATGTCCAATTCGCTATGACTTTTTTGCAATGAAAGCAACAACTCTTTATGTACATAATGCATACGTGAATATAATAACAAAAAACTCTTAAATTTTCTGATATAATAGAATTTTTGTGCATGAATATAAAACTTGTTCGCACAATGCACGCCCATTTGTCAATAAATTAATGTCAATGCAACAGAATACAAAATACAAAAAAAAACAGAATTTATTTATAATTACACAATTAAAAAAACTGAACTAAAAATTGTATAGCAAAATGTCCTTTGAGCAAATTTGTCTTTCACAATATTGACCTCTGAAGCGAACTTATTTTATTCTCCACTCTACAATATGATGCATATATTTGTTGTTTAACAAAAGGAGCGATCCAACTATACACAGCTGCTACAGCACGCTGGTTCTGAAAAATGCGTGCTAAATATTGTCTGGCGTGTGTCTGTGTTCTGTAATTTTGCTTTACCTTACAAGCAATTCCCTGAGACTGGCTTCGTCATCCTCTTGTATTTCTTCCTGCGTCTCATTACTGAATGAGGTTCGGCCAGAATGATGCCGGGAAGGTCTACCGCTGTGACGCGGGACACGTTGTCCGTGATGATAATGCGTGGTGGTGGTTGTCGTGGTCGTCGTTTGGAGATAACGGGCGGCGGGACTTCGCCCCCTGGTCAGCTTGAAAGTAGCCGCGGCTGCGTTGAAGGCGTCTGGACCAGGCTCCCCATAGCTGCCTCGCACAGCATATTGTTCCTCCACCCTGGATATCGGCTCCCGTCTGCGGGCGACTCGCGAATCGTCTCGACGACTTCGCCGTGCCCGTTCGCCGGCCCTCTCTATCGGCGTGCTTTCCTCGGAGTCCTGCGGCCCCGACAGGCCGGAAATTTCCTCGTACAGGCACTCCGAATCCGCGTCCGTCGAGACAGGCCCACTCCAGAGCTGATTTATTGGCTTGAAGCCGCGTGAATCGGCCATCTTCCCTGCTACCAATCACCAGTATTCTTTTTTTCTTTCTTTTTCATTTGCTTATAATTGGGTACAACAATGAAACAAATATCTTAGACATTTAGAATGCAAGTAATTTAATTTTATTCTGTTACGGGTTTTACAAAAATAGTACAAAAAAAAAACACTAAGGATGACATATGTGCGATCATTTAATACAGCCTTTCAAATAAAAATGTTCTGGAAATGTGTTCACTATCAAACAGTTATCTGTTGATGGAAACATCGAAAGCAAAATGTACTACAGTTGAGTTTCTCGTATGAAAGTTATATTTTTGAAAACATATATAATAGATTTTTAAATAGATTCGGGAGATTCAAAAGTCGGGATTTATTTAAAAAAAAAAAAAGTTACTTCATGTGGAAATTTTGTCGAACTAAAAATAGATGACGTTTTGACGCTTAGCCAGAGTCAGTGTAATTTACCTTATTGTAATTATATGATTATTTATTTTAACTCATCAAAAAAAAAAAATTGTTATTCAAATTTATTTGTAATTTAACTGTATTTTTTATCGCAGTGTGTTTATTTTATTTTATTAATACATTTTTTTAAACAATAATAAACAAAGCCAGATATATACAGCAAAAACAGCGAACAAATAATTAGTACAATAGCTGACTTTTAATAATAATTTATATTAATTTAATAGATAATTTATTGTAAATATTTTATATTGATTTGACGAATTGCACAACAATATTGTAGCGACGGGTAAAAATTATGTTAACCAAATGTAATCGACAATTTAAAAATGTATAATCTGAAAATGACTCTAGCAAAGAGTCGAAATGTCAGCTATTTGTAGTTCGACAATAAATTTTCATACAAAGTAAAAATTTAATTTGTTTTGTCTTTTATTGCCCAAGGCCAAATTAATTAAAAATATATATTTTAAGGTATGTCTCCGATGAAACCGCTTTTCTTACTAATAAGCTAAAATTACACAAAAAGGTTCCTTACAATAAAACAATAATGCATGATTTTTTTCAAATTTTTAATCCGTTCACTATTTTTATAAATCTCTATTGTAAATCCAGTTTTAGCTATACTGATGCATAGGTTAGAGTAGCGCCGCTATATAGAAAGAGCACACTTGTTTTTCGTCAGTACTATTTTATATCTCGGCGCTATTCTAGCCTGTGCGTCAATATAGAAAAATTGCAACTTTAATATGGATTTTCTCACAAAGTAAGCGGATAAAAAATATAGAAAAAATCGAGTATGACTATTTAAACTTGAACAACGTTTTGTTCAAATATTAAGTAATTCGTCAGAAAACTGTTTCATCAAAGAAATACCTTAATTATAAAGATATGTGTGGAAAATCCACAAATTTAGTATAAAATATGTATAAAAAAACTTTAAAAAGCTCTATAATAACTAAATTTGTTTTTGAAAATAAACAAGAACTTATAATAAATACCTTATAAAATAACATTAACAAGCAATGTAATTTATTAATCAATTTTTTGTAAAACTATTTAATTTCAAAACTCTTTTTAAACTCTTTGTGAGTTTTTTTTTCTTGTTTATTTGTTCTTCTTTCATGTATAATCATAAAAAAGTATCGCTTTTATTTTATAAATATCGTGTAATTCTTAAAACAAAAATATATAACTTTTTCAATAACAAAATTGTTATTTAGTAACATGAATATTTATTTTCAATTGAACATAATAAATCTTTCGAACTTTTAATTGTCAGTGTTTATTCAAATTTGTACAATGTTATATTTTTCTATTGTAATATGTTCTTAATTTTGGAATTAAATGTTTGAAGTAATTTAATAATAATCATTTATAATTGTTTTTATAAGATTCTTAAAAACAGTTTATAAATCGAACCAAGAGATTGTTTAACAACTATTTTTCCTCAATATTAATAGACTCACGGGATGTCATTAAAATTAATTCTTAAATTCAATTGCAGTCAATCAAAGATCAAACAAAAATTGATTAACAAACATAACAAATATTTTAACTGAATGTACTGATTTTTTTTTGTTTTTGTCATTTCAATAATTGGGTTTAGTAATTAAAATATACATTGAAATTTGCCAACATGTATTGAAATGTCATTTGCAAGAAATTGACATTTAAAAAAAATTCGAACTGAATTGATAAAAATTGTATTTTGAAATTAATTTAACAAATCATTTTCTCAACAAATCGTTACATTCGAAATTATTGAAATGAATGTTTAATTATTAAAATTATCTTTTCCATAATGTAAATAATTTCCAATTTACGTTGAAATGAAGCTGAGATCCGGTAAATTTTCAACTATTAAAAGGAAATTTAACAAATTGCATTTATTTATTCCTTCTTTCTTTTTTTTTATTTAAAACAAATTTGGTTCAAGCTATTAGTTTTTATGGTTTTTGTAAAATTACTTAGTTGTAAACTTTTATTTTAACATCAAAAATTGCAAGAGAAATACTTTTTGTAAGTAATTACCAATGAAAATAATATTTAAGACTATTCTTTCATTAATCACATGCAAAAGAAGTAATAAAATGTGAGTTTTAACCATTTTCATTAAATTTTCCACAATAAGGAAATGAAAACCCTAATCTTAAACTTGTAACTACTTCTTTAGGTTTTAGTATTTTTTAATAAAAATGTTTTTGTAAAATGTTCTCGTGATTCTTAACAATTTTATGTGTGGATATGGTGAAAATCGAAAAGGAACAAAAGATACAAAAAAGAATTTTTTGATTTTCCACCAAAAAAAGAAAGAAAAAAAAGAAGCAATAGTTACATGTCATTTTTTAAATTTAGCTGAAAATTCACCGGAGCATTCCATTAAAAAAATTATTTTCAAAAAACCATACAAAAAAAAACAACTCATAAATATTTACACAAAATGAATAATTACTAAAATTTAAAATAATTCAAAGATAGTCTCTTGAACTTTTTTATAAATCGCAAGTTTTTGGACTCTTCTTATAATAAAATAATTGAATTTTATATATGTATATAAACAATTCTACAGATATTTCGCTCTTAGCTTTTAAAATACGGAAAAAAATAGTGATCCCCTTAAAAAGTTTAAGAATGACACCTTTGAATATGCTATCAAAAGCAATTTTATATACAATTCATTGGAAACACAAAAAAGCAAAAATATCGAAATTCAGGGAACACCTTCAAGACTATTTTATCCTTATTCCTTGACCTCTCAAATGCACAAAAAAATTGAACCCAATGAAAATGTAAAAGGTGACACCAATAAAATCGTTATTTAAATAAATGAAAACACCAGTAAAAGGAAAATATCTGTAAAATTGCTCATACATAAATATTGTGATCTTGAAAAAATTGTGTTTTAACATAATTTGTCATAATGTGAGCAACTTTCAAAAGTGCTCCTAGAAGCATCTTTTTAGTGCTATTTCACATATTAGTATATCAATCTTTAAAGTTTACTATATCTATAAACTATACTTAATCATAAGTTTCAACTCAGCTTAAATTATTCGATATCCAAAACTTTTTAATTCCTTTTTTATTTATGTGATAAATACTTCTACTTCTTTACAATCGGTTCTTTAATCTAAAAATTAAGGGAAAAACTATTAAACTTATAAAATTTAATAAAGATCTGATAATTTTTTGTTTTAAAATGTAAATAGGTATTTAAAGGTAAAAACAGATTTTCGTTTAAAGTGAAATGAAGAAACGTTAACTCTCGGGTATTTGCCAATTGAAAAGCCAAACAATCTACTTAAAGAAATTGTAATTCCAACGTGTGTAACTGCAAGCTGCTTTTATTCTACAGATTAAACTTGATGAAAAAAATTAAAAGTAGACCATTGCTAAAAGAGTTCAAAATTGTATTTCATAAATGCCGCTCAGATAAAACTAAGTGATAAGGGTAGATTAAATATAATTTGATTGTAAGAGATTTACTTTAAGTAGTAATCATTAACATTGGAAATAAAGTATTTTTGACTATTATAGCCACTTTGCAACTTGAATAAAGTTTTCCCACTTAAACTGCATTCGGACGCTTACCCTCAGATTAGAACTGTCATTTCAATTTTGCCTAAAGGATTGTACAGTAAATTGGATTCTTTCGATAGAAAAAACATGAAAGAAAAATAAATGAATTAATACTGTTGTTTTAGTATTTCATTTTTAAAATCATATTGAAATGTTTATTTCAAAAATCACTTCTTTCAATAATTGAAAAGTGTATTATTAAAATAGACCTAAGTCACAATTTTGTTATTCTTAAATAAATTAATTCGTTTATGATATTTCTGAAAAAAATCACAAGTTGTCATTAGTAGAAATTCATTTTATGCTTATTAAAGAATATGAATTCAAAACTGTTAATCATTTGATTGTAAAAAAAAAAGTATACACATAGTAATTTTTACCTTGTTCTAATATTTACATATGTAGAAATTTTTATTATTATCAAATGCCAAAACAGTATAATGTGATGAACAATATAACAGTGACTTTACCATCTTTTATATTATATTTTACAAAAACTTGAAAATTGAATCAAAACATAAAATGAGATTATAATTATTATTTATTCGAGTTTTAATTTTTTCTAACTAGTGAAAACTAGTATTTTCTTCCAATTTAACTAACGTTTTGATATTTAAAATGAAGTTTAACTTTTTTATTATAAAAGGGA
>JABFPM010004043.1:0-13318 GCA_022817325.1 Idris sp. 1 HC-2018 | reverse complement strand
TCTCTCTCTGTCTCTCTGTCTCTCTCTCTCTCTCTCTCTCTCTCTCTCTCTCTCGCTCTCTCTCTCTCTCTCTCTCTCTTTGAAACAACATCAAAGCGAGCCACAGGAAAAAGGCGTTTTCTTCGCCAAGGAACACCTTGCCAAAGCATCGCAGAGCGGACGTGCCGACAAGTAGGAGAAAAGTGGCTGCTTTGTAGTTGCTCTCTGTCTTTGGTTATCGTCTTTCTGTCTGCTCATAGAGGATGGCATTCCGTGTATGCTCTCTACCGCGGCATTGCAGAGGTAATAACGTGCCGCTACTCTGATAGCGCGACGTTTATACCGCGCGACGCTCGTCGTCGCGTATTACGCAATGGCTTGATACAGGCAATGAGCCTTCGTATAACAACGTGATCGTCATTCTGAATGCCGGCTGCCGGCGAAGATACGCCCGAGGCAAGAGATTTCGCGAAACGCTACTGCTGCAATAAGTTTGCTTTATTGGCTGTCTTTTTCGTGATCACCTTTTCTGGGCTGCTTCATCGCTATTTTAACGTAAAAGGGGAATTACCTTGAGATTACCATTTGAATTGATTAGGTGTGTGGGTGTAATTGCAGTTGATGAGGGCCAACTATATTGTATAATAACTAGCGATGACAATTTTTATGTTCAGTTGTTGATATTTCGAGAAGTAACGTGATAGTTTTTAATTATAGTTTTAGTTGAAATGGCCTTTTATTTTAACAAGGACAATGAAATATTCATTGTTATTGCAGAGATTTCGTCTAATGATTATGATGATTTCATTTTAATTGAATTAGAAAATTCAAAAAATGAGAAAAGAATTTGTTTAAATTAAAGATACAAAATCGGGGGGAGGGAGGGGGGTTCGAGAATTACATTTAAAAAGTCTTGTTTATTAAAAAAATAATTGTTCAAAAAATAACTACTGACATAAAATATTTAATTGTACGAGTAGAATTTAAAACTAAAATGTAAAATCTAAAATAAGGCTTTAAATTTATGCGAGTACACGTAAAAATGCCCGATATGCGTATTTGTAAATCAATCAAACAGATACAAACGAAGGTACATATCAATAAAGTCAGCGGAGACTATGTTTAGATTACAAAAATATTGAAAATAAATCAAATTTATGTAAATAAAAATGAAATGAAAGAGCGTGTATCAACTTTAAGTCATTACATTAAATTTGACGTTTAAATAATATGATGAAATGTAATATTGTTGACTTATTCACATTTACCCAACGAATAAATAATGAAGAAAATTTTTAACCAATTTACCTGAAAGTTTGTCTTTCTTACAAGAAAATCTCTCTTCATTAAAATTATTATCAAATTTTTATTCAATAAATCGTTTGTTTTAACTTTCATTTATAAAAAACGTAATGGCTTACAAGTTAAACACAATTTACATTTCACTTTAATTATCAGATTAAATAAGAAATTCCCGTGCTTTTTTCAATTATTAATTAAAACAAATACGGACTTTTATTGTTTCTGCGTTTCGCCTAAATAATTTCAGTTTGCCATTTCTTGTTTTAAAAAGATTTTCTGTCATACGATTATTTGTTCATTCTTTCATCCATCTCTGTTAACAATTGTCTATTGATTTTGTAATTGGACTAGACATATTCGCACGGGGAGCTCAAATTCACGAACATTAACTAATTTGTCAATACTTCACCTTGTTCAGCTTTATTATTTTTTATTTTTTTGTTTATACATACTCCCTGTTCGTAATTCGAGAAACGAATACAAATAGTTTGCTAATGAAACTGATATATGTTATCACTTTTGTATCAATGCAGGACGCTGAATTGACTTTGATTATGTTGTTATTACCGTCTGTTTTGAAATTACACCTGTCCTAATGAACACGCTTTATGACTGCTATATACCATAAGGATTATACCGAACTCAGCAAGTATAACGAACAGTATATGTATAATAATAAGTGATGTATTACGTAACTGTCATTTCACGCGATCATCGATGAATTTAGTAAGCAGCGTTACAGCTTAACTTAATTGACTTTTTTCGTTCAAAACTGCAGTGAATCAATATAACATAAATAACTTAATACGCGTTTGCAATTAAAATTGTCATTGCTTTGATACTCTATGCAAAAAGCAACTGTAAAATTTTTAATAGCAAATTAAAAAATGAAATCATGATTATTTGTTTCGAGAATAATGGTACACTGTACAAAAATGATCTAAAATTACAGCAAATATACTATAATACAGTTGCGAGTATATATGCTCGAATTTTAAAGTTGAACACTAAAATTAAAGTTGAGCTCTAAAATTACACTATGTATTTAAATCATATTTTTCTTTGAGTTTGCATAAAGCTGAATATTCTAAATAAAATAAGAAAAATTAAATAAATGATTTTACAAAGCTTTCTTACAAAAATCTTTAATTAACAAAGTATTTTTTTTAATAGTAACACATTCGACTTATTCAAAAATCTTATATCATTTATTATATAATATCACAATCATTTTAGACTTATTGTTGATTGAAATATGTTTTTTTAACAATTTTAACATATACACTTAAGTCATATAAAATCACAAATTTGTTTATACTTTATTATAATAAATTATTTAAATAAATTAGCTTTTACTTTGAATTAGTTGTCTTGACGACAATTTTTGTGATCAGACTTTTAACGGCTTTAGATTTTGCTGATTTGCCATGCTGAGGACTTATATTTAACAAGTACATTTGCACGAATTCGAGCGTTGCTGCAATTTTCGTTGAATATTTTAAATTAAAAATAAAGTACAACGCAAAAGTGTCTTCCATAGCTTCGATCAGTTCAGTCCGTATCGCAACTTCCTCGTTACCAATCATGATTTTGAATTCGTGTTTACCACTCGTGTTGATGACTTCACAAACGTGCGGACAGAGATTTTTAACTTTAAAAGGATTTTTCGTAAAGTTCATCGAATTTTGTTCCTGTAAAAAAAGCTAAATTTTACTACATAATTTGAAATTAAAGACAATAAATAATAACTCACAGCATCAACAGCAGGTTCAAAAAAATAGGACAAGTCTTCTTTGACAGCTGGTATAAAAGGGTTTTTTTTGTATCCAAAGCAGTAATAATTTGTTCTGCTTTCTCTGAAAGAATTTTTCCAAAAAGGTTAATATCAGCTTTATTCTGCTCTTGGAAGTACCATTTTATTGTTTCACATTTAAAAATCACTGGCCAATTTTCTTTTACAGCAGTCAGAGTTGGTCTCGTTTTGTTATTTAGAAAAGAGCTGATGTCTTTATAACAGAGTTGCAACAAACGATCAAATTCATTGTCGACCTTTTTTGTCGTGTAATCGTTTAATTTTTCTTGATCAGACAAAACTTTTTCAGACAGTTCGTCATTTTTTCCCGAATCAGATTCATCTGCATCCGGAGGACTTTTGGATTGTTTTGATGAAGCACAAGAAGCACTGCCATCAGAATCGTCAAGCAAATTTCTCTTTCTCGAATTTAAATAAAAATATCGTGCTTTCAGTCTTTCGAACATGGAGTGCGCACCATCTCCAATAACTCTCCCATCATCGTCCCTGTCTTGGACTGCCAGTGGATATTGTTTTATAATTTTGGCACTAAGAATTTTAAACGCAGCTAAAGGAACTTTATCCGTCACTTCGCACGCCAGATCAACGACGAGGTGTACCAGCTGCTTGTATTCTGGTTTCGACTGTTTTCCAGTCCCAAATTTTGCGAGTGTAGATGGCGCTATCATACTCCAAGGAATATTAAAATCATCCCAGACTACTTGATAATGTGAAATCAATTTTGTAGAAACAAGCTCCTCTCTATTTGAAGGTTCGGAAAGCAAAATTTCTGATGCTAAATTTTGTTCTTCGTTGTTCTGGTCAACTTCGTCCACCAAAGGGTCTTGAGCACCAGACTCTTGCTCGGAAACTGAGATCCATACTTCAGATTTCGATAGAAGTAGAAGAATTTTATCGCGCACATACATCAACACGTCGTCACAATCAAATGGAGTACCATCTTCTTCCAAAACGAGTGAATGTCCTTGAATTTTGAGTTTGACGGAAGCTAAAACAAATTTAAATTTATTAATATTTTTGTTCTCCATGTTAAAAAGTTGATTACTTTTTGCTGACTATTAGACTTACCTTCTTGTATTAATTTTTGTAGCACATCTGTGACAGTTTTTTCGTCAACCATTATAAAGGCTTTGACTTTTCGATTTCACCTCCAGACTTTGAAGAACATAATTACGAACTGAAAAATATTTTTTAAAACTCATTTACAACTATTATACGACAATATTTGAAATATAAGTATAATTTTACAAAGTTTCGTACGGTACGGACTTAAAACAGAAATAAGTTTCATTTTGCCAGTCCCATTGTAAAACAATTTCGGGACTTAAAATAGATGAAAAAGGTATAACAGTTAGTTGTTTGGAGTGCCAAAATTTTTGGTATAAGCCTATCGTTTCGTTGTACTGAATTTTACAAGTCGATCCAATAAAAAGTACATCATCTAATTTTGTATTAAGAATTACATTTTGAATAATACAAAGATTATAAAATGCATATTTGTCGATAAAATAACAAACCGCCATATTTTCTTTGTATGTTATTCCTCTAAAAGTTATTTCTTTCGCTACATATTTAAAATCTTTTAAGTCAAGTTCACTTATTTTCATAGCTAACAACTCAGATGAATGTTTTAATGCGTCGAGGATTTCAAAATCCTTTGCAGTCACAGAGTCAATTTTTTGATCTGTGTATGAACCATTAACAGCAGAGGATAATTGAGACAATTCAGTTAATGTCTTCAAAACATTTTTAAAATTTAACGTGTGCCTAACTACATTTTTAAAATATCGATGTTTGCTTTCATATCTTAGAGTCCATGAATATCGCAACGAACCACATTTTCTTATCCAATAAAAAACATGTTGGAAAAAATGATGTTTAGCTTTTAATGTCGTATCAGGAAACTTATCTCGTCTTAAATGAAGATAATCATAAATTAAACTTTTTAAAACAGCAGCTTGTCCGATCGAATTTTTGAAACCCATAACAAAAGAGCATAATTTATGTAATAAACAAATCATCTCGAGCAGTTCATTATCAACGACAACTTTTGCAGACTTGCAAGACATGTACTGCAATAATATAAAAGGCAACATAAGTAAAATCCACATATTTTCCGTCGCTTTGCCTTTCAATTTGTCATCTGTTCTTTTCAGAGTTGGCATTTTTGTATGGTGTGAAAAAGAAAATGTTTTTAATTTTTCAGTCAAGTCCTCGAATGATGGAATAAGTTTTATGCGAACAAGTTCTTTTAAAATCAATTGAACATCATACTGCATCACACCTTCATAAAGGTCATGTGCAATGCAAGGAGGAAGACCTGAATTACAGACGTGAAAATATTGTAATTCGTTTAGCGTAGAATCGTGTTTTACTCCGTTAACATTATTCTTTTCGCTTGAACCGTGAAGGGCAAGTGCCTTTTGCGCATCATCAGAATAACTTGCAATACTTCTTACTTTACAAATTTTGAACGGATCTATATTAAAATCATTCATGTAACATACGCGACAAAAATGATTAGTTGTAACAAATGACTCTATAAAACCGCCAATTTCGTGACTCCCCAAGTTATCACCTACACAGTCAAGTAAAGTACCCTTGAATATTCATCCATTAATATCTAAACCTTTTGTTTCTAAAATTTTCATATCTCTCATAAAGGGTGCCATTATTTTGCGAAATCCAAATTTTTTTACATCACGGTTGAACGCGAGCGCAATCAAGTGCATATTATCAGGTTTTGTGTAATACCAGGAATGAATATTAGCAACTGTCATATACACAACCACAATTTTGTGTTTTCATCGAGAAGATCCCAGTGGATTGCAATTTTCTACCCCGTCTTGATAAGCAACTATTTTCAAAAATTTTTGATCCCCAAAAATAATTTGTAGCTCATGTGATCTTTCCCCGGAGTTTAAATTGGAAAAAGTTTTACCATCATACTGATCACTGTTTTCTAAGCATTGTACACAAATTTTGCTATCATTTAGTAGCGACTTTAATGTGTGCAAAATTGGAAAATAATAATACTTTGATGTGTCACCCTTTTCATTATTTAAATTAATTTGTACATGATTGAAAAAATTGAAATTTTTCTTATACTCATTTTTCCTACAATGAACGCTTCTCAAAGGTCCAGTTTTGATTTAAAATAACTTTGATTTGGTCTCTCTGACATTCATCAAATTTTGACAATAAATATTCTGTATTTAAGATATTAAGATCTGAAAGCGAGTAAATCCAAATTTGCAACGTGCTTTCTGTTAAAAAATGCTTAGATTTTAAAATTGCATAAAGTTCCGAAAATTGAAATAAACTTTTTTGCATGAGATCTTTTCCAACAACATTTTAACTTGTTGTAGACGTAGTTGAACCATGCGAACTCTGAGAAACAACATTTGACGAAATTGAAATATTATATTGTTTATTATGATTGACAACTAACTGCTCATTGGTATAAAATTTGTTATAGTAATCACGGAAGATATAACTTTTAATGAATTGACTTGATCGAAAACAACATTTTTTTACATACGAAATTATAAGGACATTTCATTGCTTCACTGTTTTCATTATGCGTGTAGATATGACTATGAAAATCTGACTGTTCTTTTATTTGATATTGACATTTATAGTAATTGCAAATAAACATTTTAAAACAAATTAAAAAAATAAATAAAAATGATATAATTTTTTACTTGTAATTTACAATTTATTTTCGAGAAAAAAATGCTGATGTGTAAATATCGCTTTCCTATTGTAAAAATCCAAAGCCTGGTTGACAAAAATTTGTGCCATTCACCTAAAAGAAAAAAAAATTATTGATTTTAAATACAAATAATTTTGACATACTTACTTACAAGACTTACTTAGAAATGTTAAAATCCGAATTTATTATTCAGTTTTAAAATCCAAATTTATTTTGGAAAACTTACAGCTGAAAAATAAAAAAAACATTGTTTAATACTTATTCGTATTATTAATTAATTTTACTATTTAATTTGATGAAGTTATAATTATTTTATGTATCGATTATAATTTTTTTATATGAAATAACAAAGTTGCAAAAGAAGTATGTTTACAACGTGATATTAATAGGTTAGGTTGAAGCAGAGAAGTTTGTTCACGTTAAACTTTTAAATTTTATGTAAAATTGTCCCTATTTGTTCATACTTATATTTATAAATAATTGAACCATGTTTCATGATAAAATGAATTCATGACATTGATTATTACTTACCTTATTAGCTATATCCTTTGATTATGAACATGATGTTGATCAAAATAGCCAGTGTCACAGTCAGAGTTATAGAGCACGAGTTTGCGCATCGCGGAAAGGCACAAATATAACCTACATATCTCTTTTCACTTCGTATTAGAGTTTAAATACGATTTTAAACCAGCTACTTTAATTTTATATCAATATTTTTTCCATTTTAAATCAAATTTAAAGCTACAACTGCAAAATTATAGTAAAATACTCTAAATTTAAAGTAAAACTTTAAAGTTACAGCAAATATACTACGATTTTCGATTCCAAATTTAATATTACAGCATATATGCTAGAAAAAGTGGTTTAAAATCAGACTTCCTTCATTACAGTGTACGGTTTATAATTTAAAACAGAGAACAAATTAAAACCGACTCGGTAAATAAATGACTAATCTTTGGGAGCGTTTGCTTAATCAATCATATCGTTTAATTTGATCATTCGGCTAACGGGATTCAGTATTGATGACAAAGAAAAAAAAATGAAATACAAATATTTGAGTGAGTATACTTCGTTTTTAACAAGTTCAATCAGCTTAAACCGTAACTCAACGAAATAATAATACCATTCGTATGCATATTTGAATTAAAATAATTAATATAACTCAGAGAGATCATTTTCATTTGAAATTACTACGTGCACTGGATAAAATAACCTAGCCCATTATTTTATTAAAAATTACTTTTTATTATTCAACAATGACCAAATAACGTATTATATAATTTTAATATAAATATATATATATATATATAATACATATATATATTTCAAATGAATCGAACTGATTAAATTCATAATTAACTAGTAAACCTTGTTTTCAAACAAATATAATGCAGTGGGTTCGTTAAATTTGTTGTGTACACATATTTTATTAAAATTATTTGATTTATTTTATTAATTTAAGTTGTTTGTTAACTGAGAAAATTGGCGGCCCATAAAAAGAATAGGTACTTTCTGTTAACTTAAATTTAATTTTAAAAGTTTCAATTTGTATTTTCGACAGCGTATAGTTGGCTGCTGAATAAATGATCGTGATCCAAAATATCGTGATTGAGAGTACGATTAAAATTGATTTCGTACTTATTGACATTTCAACTACGAAAATGTTTAGAACTTCGATTCAATACTGAAATTTTAAACATTCCGAAATACTCGGCGTAATTTTGTAAATTTATGATCAGAAAACTGCGACGATTTTCTAAAATTGCCGCAGCAGCAAAACTGATAAAAATTTACATTCCAAAATATCCGAGTCCGCGTACAATTTTAATAAATAAATAAACAAATGGACGTTCCACTTCCTTTGTTCGACGAGTTTTTGTCGTTAAATTTACATAAAAAAGTGTGTGTCATTATTGTACATAATTTATAGAGAAACTCGAACATACAAAAGTCATTATTCGAGGTATAGGTCGTATTGAAAAATAATTTATTATACAGCTAACATTAACGTCTGGCGTGTGAAAACAAACACGCGTGTATTTCAAACGAAACAATGGCTCTGCAATAGTACTACCAATTTCTTCGTTATTTTAGTCCATCAACGTTGAATCAACTGATCGAAACTGTCGTTCGACGAATCTCACGAGGTTCGACGCGACATCTTTTGAATCTTTGTTTCTTGTCAAGTTTCAACTCTATTATTAAATTGTCACCGGCGGGCGTTATCTAACTGAGAATGCGAACATGTCACACGTCCCACACAAAAGATCGTTTCATTACCAGACTTTGCCATTAATAAGAAATATACTCACGAAAGTAAAAAGTATTTCACTAAACTATATTTATAACATTATTTCCTTTTTTAAAATACCATTTAAAAATAAAACATAAAACTGATTATCTTATAAATTATTGTATTACACTGAACAAATTTTTTTTACCATTATTTTTATTCAAAATAAAATCTTAGTTAAACTGCACTTTAACATAATACAAACTAAATTAATGCACATTTTTTTCAAATAATTTGAACATTTAATTACAATTTTCAATCTTATAAGAACAAACACCAAGTTTATTTTATATTCCAATACAAATTTGTTATAGTCTACAGATGGTTAACTTTAACAATATTCTACCTATTGTTAATATTTGTTGGTTATAAAATTTACATAACAGTATTTTTGTTGATTAAATTTCCAAAATTAATGTGCAGAATTATAAACAAGTTTCAAAGCAATTCATCTTAATTTGGGTCGAAGAACTGCTGAAACATTATAAATTATTGATTGAAATTACTTTTCAATCAGCAGTTTACAAGATTTCACCTCATTTTCCTAAACACGCCTTATCTTTCTCGGTATTGTTTTTCACCAGCTAAGAACTATCGAGATACGATCCATCATGATTGATCGTTGAACCATGTCAAAAAAATTGTCGACTTTGTCTCACTGGTAGCAAAAAATGTGCTCTAAGACATTGAGAATCACTTTCCTGAGATTGAAATCGCACTTGGATGATAATAATAAAAAAAGGCTAAAACCATACTTCCGTTCGAATCGTATTAAAAATGAAACGCACCATCGATTATTCATCTTTCTATCTCTCGTCTGATTTTAAAATTTGCGTGCTCCGATGATAAAAAAAAAACCTGTCGATTCGATTTACAGTTAATAAAAGTTGAGTAGTCAGAGATGTCGGTTTGTTTGAGCATTGCGATTTTTTGTATTATTCTTTTTGTCATGTTTATTTTATAGCAAAAGAAATTATTATAGACAGTAAAGTAAAATATTTTCAAGCTTAATTATTAAATATTAACCTCTGAACTGTCGGCATGTCTATTTTAGGAGCTATACAATAAAACTTTGAAGGATCCGTAGAATATAAACGTTGCATTTATATATCAAATATTTAAAGAAAAAAGAATCTTGCTTTTAATGGAAAAATGTAGACAGTCCGAAGGTTCATCAAAATAAAATATTTCGCAACGAAGCTTTTTTTTTCTACTCTACTGAGATTATGTTTCTATAACTTTTTAAAGTCTGTTAAGTTTGTTGTTTTAACTAGAATCGAATAATATAAATGTTATTTCAATAAATAAATATTTTTGCTTAGTTTACTCTGGGATTTAAGTTATGATCGAATAACAATTGTGAGCATTATAACCAAAGAGTAATGCGATCAATGAATTTATAGTTCCATCAACCATAATTTAAGTTGTACTGTTAATAAAGGAGAATTATGTATGCATAGTGTCCGGAACTAAATCACGTCACCTATAAAATGTAGGTTACAGTAACTAATGCAAATAGTTTGCATAACTTTAAAGTTATGCAATAATAAGTTTACAAATTTTCTCCGAACAAAAATTTGTAATAATGAGAACAAATTATCGCTTAAAGACAACTGAATAATAAGTCATCTTAATCCTTAGATATTAGCATGAATTGATGTATTAACCTACTTTGTTGCTTGTTTCAAAATTTTTAAAATAAAATAAAAATAATGTTTGAAACTTTAAAACTTACAATCTTGAATTTTTTAATAAACAATTTGACAATTTATTACCATTTTCATCCATTCAGTAAAATGTTAATAACACTTTCATTTTAATGTTTATTTAAATGATTTTAATTAAAGTATTAAAATAGTTGAAAATAATTTATTTTACTACCAATGTAGAAAAAATACCCTAGCTAAAACTGCAAGTAAATAAGCATCAACTTAAAGTATAGCTACACTTTGCTATAGAATTTTCGAGAAATACCACAGACTAAACCATATGTGGTTAATCTGTAGGAATAAGCACAAATTCCTCGGGCGTGTCGCAGACTGAAAATATTTTTTAAACTTAAAAAGTTTATTTTAGCATTACTTGATTTTAAAAACTCTTGTTAATCTTAATTTTGTATTAAGCCTAAATTTGGTGAATTCTACTTAATGAATACTCAAAAATATGACGGGTAAACAACTTAAAAAAATAAAAATGAGCATGAATTAATTACGAACAAATTCAGTTCACGAAAATTTGTTTAATTTTTTTACATGAAATTAATTAAACCGGCATTTAAAATGTATAAATTTGTTTGATAAATTGAATATTTTAACAAAAGCTTGTATACAAAAAATAAAATAATTTGATTGACAACTTTTTCCAACGTGTAATATACATTTTTAACTCGAAAATGTTTTGGGAAATAAAATTATGTTATTTAATGTTTCATACATCAGTCTACCTTTCTTTCTGCTATGACTTACTGTCACAGCTGGGAGATTGTGAATAAACAATTTTTCGTTGAATTAATTACGGAAAAATTGAGCGAGTTAATTTAACCAGATTAAAGAAGTGTTCCTCCAGAATTGTATTATTATAACTCTGTACGTACTCTCTCTCAATTTCCGTCATATTCACTTACGAATCAGTGTCATTTGGATGAATTCATAAAATAGTAAATGTGGTAATTAAGTGAATATCTCATCGTACTAAAATAGAGCTTATTATTTTTGTCATGAACCGCTGTTTGAGTTAATCATTTTACCATCACTTAAATATTGTTTCTTAGCAGTTATTTCATTAAATGTAACTGACAACAAAATGTTGTTGTTTAATCAGTTTAATATTCAATTACATAGTGAACTATCAACTGAAAAGGTGTTTCAAAATGCTTATTCCCATTAATATTTCATAATTTAATGTTGCTTTTATCTACAGTTTCAAAATTGATAATCCAACAGTGGTTTCGTTTTACAATCATTTATTTATAATTAATGCATTTAATTGCAAAATAACTTTGTAGTATTATGATTTTATTTAATTATGTATTAGTTACAACCATTTTCAGATCAACTAGAACCCATCAAACACTGTATAATCTATATAGTCACTAAAATTATACATTTTCGTTGATTAATTTCTCAAATTTACATGACCAATTCTTGTGTTATACTATATTTTGCATATACAATTTTAATTTTGAGGGCACATTCACAGTGACGTTAATGATTCTAAATCTTTTATTAGCATAAAATTAGCTGAAATAAATAATGTATCTTTGACTTTTACTTGCAAAAATGTGTTAAAAAAGGAATGAAAATTCATAGGGTCAAATGGGATAAAAATGATCAGATTCATTTTTACTGAAAATTATTGTTAAAATATTAATAAAAACTAATTTGTTATTATGGATGCAAAATATATCCAACATAATGGTTTTGAACATTTTTTTCACTATAAAGGTGATCATTGTTACCCCACTTGACCCTAATATAAAACATTTTCTTCGCAAATAAGTATAGATGACTACATCAATACTTCACTGTGAATGAGCCCTGAAATACACACCTCTTGATGGATAAAAATGATTAATTTCTCTTCACTTAAAATGTTTTAATTAAAAAATTTCATTACATGAAAACATCGATTTAATGCTACGAGCGTTGGTGTTTTGCACATCATTTATAAGTATTAAAAAAAATAAAATTACTAGTTACAAAACTAACAAAGCATAAAAATAATGATAAATTTCGATATTCTAATGAAACTTGCAATTTCAATGTAGACTACAAAGAAAGAGCCTTATACTGTGCCATTTTACCAAACCGAGAGCAATATCATCAAATCTTTCGCGAAATTGGCTGAACTGTGAACTTGGTTATCCCCAAAACTAATGAAATATTCTACCAACGTTAAATTATTAATCAATAATCGGCTATCATTTTGCGGCATGAAATATATATTATATAATATTAAATAAACGTGGATAATCGTTCAGGACCATTTATTTTTGAAGATAAGCATTCGTGAACGTCAACGAATATTACCATCGTGTGTAGTAAAAGTGAGCTATTAATCAAATGATTTGTCGAGAAACCGTGGCAGCAATTTCGGGCTTGCCCTGGGTTATGCGCCGCTGACTCTTGATAGGTGAGCCTAGAATAAGCCAAGTTAACCTCAAAGCGCCGCCCGTTTTCCATTTGCCAGATCTTAATCCGTCATTGCGGAAACG
>JABFPM010004042.1:0-13320 GCA_022817325.1 Idris sp. 1 HC-2018 | reverse complement strand
TCAAAAATCCGTCTTACAGAAAGTTTTATTATGCTATCAAGAATAACTGTGCCAAATTTCAAGTTAATCGGATAAAAATTTACTGAGAAAAACATGGTCAAATTTACCTTATTTTCAACCATTATCATTAAAAAAAGATGTTAGATCGTATTTTTGTGGCGGTTTGAACTGATTTTCTTATTCAGACCATTGACAACTACAAAATATCAAAAAACTATGTTATTTAATTCAAAATTGTGAATTTTAGCTGTTTTGGTCGCACCTCTGCTTAAAAAGTGGTCATTATTTTATTGAATAAAAAAAACCTTGAAAATGTATTATTATGCCTAGAGAATATTCCAAAAAGAATATCAAACTTTCATTGTATTTTATGAAGACAACTTGAAATCAATTTTCGGGTCGAATTCCGATCAGTGTATTAAGCAGCTCAACACCTGCGAAGTTGCATTACAAACTGCGGTTGCAAAATTAACGGATATCAGTATATCTAGTTAAACACGGAATTCCTCTGTGATATCCATAATGATATTACAGAATGTAACACGCAATATCGCATGTGTATTTCAGTCGCTCATTTACGCACCGTATTTACTTCCGAGCAATTTCTCGGTGACATCTATTCTAAAATGCAACACTTTAAATCAGAAAACAGATACATCAAATAAATTATCTTTACTTGGCATATGTATATTAAATGAAGATCACATTTATAACAATAAAACTACTATTTGGACCCAGTAATTAGATTAACTTCTGATGTTCAAAGATGTAAACCAATCGACAAAAGATTCTTGAAACCAGTTCTCCAATCAAAAGCATTACAACTTTGCAGCACATTACACTGAGGACAACACATAATCAAATCAATTATAATTTTTGGTCATCTTTACCATATTTCAAAATACTGCTGATACAAAAAATTAGGTATATTTTTCTGGAAAAGTTCCACTTTTCTGAAAATCAAACTCGGGCTAACACCGTGAGAATCCAACGCCTTACCAACCGAACCACAGAAGATTATGAAAACCAATGTTTCAATTGTAACACCAACATATGGAATGTATCGAAATCACATTTGTGCTTCGGTTGGTATGGCGTTGGATTCACACGCCGAAGACTTAAGTTCGATTCTTGAGGAAGTTGAGACTTTTTCAATTTTCAAATGAGTTTTCTGGATTACTAACAAATATGGTAGATTCTACCATAATGTCATTAGCGGTATGTATTTTCCTCAGTGCCAAAATTGATGAAACCACCTGGAACCAGCAGAACCACTTGTATTGGATAGAAAGCAATGATAAGCAATAGAATTCTTACAGTCCCACTTTATGAACACAGTGTAAGATTTGCACAATAATATTTTCGTTGACTTTGAATATTAATACAAATTTATTCTCAATTTAATATAATACAAAAAAATGTTGTAAATTAATTTTGTAATTACAAAGTATAGAATTTTATAATTTGATAGTTTTATGTAAACAGTTTATAATTTCCAAAAAATTGAATATTTGTAAATGTACAGAATGTAAAAATATTTCTCAAGAATAATTGTCATAAAATGTAGAACAAAAGTCAAAACTTGAATAAAAATTTCGATTTCAAAATGGTACACATTTTTCCTGGTGATCGTTCTAGTATTAAGATAAGATTAGTGATAATAAATTTGTCTGCAGATAACACGTTGTAAATACATTTATATAGATAAAAATGAAAACATCTTGAATTCATATTGACTCTCGTAGTTTTACGAATTTTTTTAATTTATAATGACAAAATCTTAGACAATTATTATATTTTACGTATTTTAAATCACGCATATGTTCATTACAAGCTAGTTATTTCTAAACAATGGCCGATCTTTTAAACCATTAGAGGTCTTACATAGTCAATTAAATGCGACCTTTTATTGGAATGTCACATCGTAAATGTGTCACTAACAAATCTTTAGCCGATAAGTATGTACTCCTCGTACTTTCACCTGTCGTCAACGTCAATTACCGAGCATTCAAAAGTGCACACTGTTTCGTCTGAACGCTTATTATTTTGTAAAATGTAGACATTAATTGATGATTTTAATATAATTGTTAGAGTGATTCATAATTTAGATTCTTAAGAAAATGTACAATAAAAAATGGATTACTAATTTTATGACATGAGAATTCAAAATATGTATATTCTCATGAAAAAACTAAGTCCGACTAAAGCCATAAAATCTTTCAAAACTTGAAAAAACTGCAAACATATGTTGATTTCCGTTGGAAAATGATTGCTGACACTTTCGTTACATCTGACCCAAAAATTGTCGTCGAGCACCGAGGGTCATTCAACTTTCACTTTTTGAAACACCGATGTCAAAGAAAACGAAAGTGATGCGCGCATAGGCACCCACGCCGACTAGCCTTTTTTCCTTTCCAAACAACCAATAAAAAGTCACAGTTTTTCTGTAACATTTTAGGGCACGAGTTTTTGGGAAAAGTGGGATTTGTGAAGACGGTCCGAGAGTCGTAATCAGCGATTTTCGGCTGCTTCACTTTGAGTCTCTTCTAGTGTCTTGATCTAGACAATTTACCAAAGTATCATTTCCTGGTCAGAATTCATTACTTTGTGAATTCGTAGCATTCCCACACAATGTCATATTTTCTGAAGCTCGTTGCTGCCCTAATATTCACCCCTTGTTTTAGGTGATTTTTATACCTTTGACGCTTTTCCAAATATTTCCACCCAGAGCCAATAAAAGATTTGTTTATCTTTGGCTCAATAATATTTGTTTTTATTTGATAACCCTTTCCCCAATCCTACTCACTAAGTACAGTGAAATTTCATTAAAAATGCAGACATTCATACACGACAAACACACACTGAACATGTAATCTGTGCCATCCATCAGCTGAACTGCCCATCTTGCAGCCCACCCGAGTAACCAACTTTTACTTGCAAATGACTTCCTAGTCGCGCATTTGTCTTAAACGTTCTTTAATTACCATACAAATAGACGGAGAATTAATCTATAATTAATTACGAGCACCTACAAGTCAAACAAAAAAGACTTACTATTGTGTTTATAAATATTGGAAATCTTAAAGCTCCGAGTATAAATTGTCGATTAGTGCAAATGATAATGTATAGCACAGTGATTATCCATAATTATCGATGGTCATGGTCAATTCCTAATTATTGCAACACAACTTCTCATAAATTGACTTCATTTTGCTCAATGTAAAAGTAAAAAAGGAAACTTTGAAATTGTATAGCAGCAGTTTCTTTTTGATGAGAAACTGCTCTGTTAATGATGATACATAGTAAACTATTAATAATAATCGGAAGATAGGAAAAGAAAAAACTTGGATACTTTTATTAACATTGAGAACTTATATGAAACAAAATTAAGTGCTCAGAACTGGAACTATCATAGTTTGAACCAAAATTCCGATATTATAATGTTAATTTTGGTAAGGAAAACAAAGTGCCAACTAAATTTGCAACCCAGATAAATAATTCGAGCAATTCATTTGAGTCGGTGCACCAATGCCAATGCGGGAGGTCAAAGAACGTGAATATCACGGACTTCTCTTTCCGTCCATCTCTTTTGTCTTCTTTCTTTCGTTTTGCCTCTCTCTATGTGCGTTGGTACTCGATCGTTCCTGGACTCTCGCACACAGCATCTAAGAGTGTTCGCAGAGCCGAGAGGAGGTATTCACCAGCTGCCGTTGAACGTGTTCAATGCCGCAGTTGGAGCAACAAGAGAACCAACAAGACAGACAGAGACCACAAGAAAGGGACAGAGAAAGGTCCCAAAGTGGGGATGTATACCGTGGGCCGTTCTGGCTTCGACTTACATATTACAGACTCAGTCTTTCATGGCACTTGAAACCTGCCGTGTCAGTCGTTGGACAAATTCAATTTACGATCTGAGGTGACCTTTAGTTTATCCAAAATTATTGTGTAGTGAGTCCAGTTGTCCAGTTGTCCAGTTGTCCAGTTGTCCAGTTGAATTGAGCTGGAACTTGGGTTACCGATTGGTACCATCAGCAATAACCCGTTGATCTTCGAAATAAAATTACTTGAGACCCTAACATGCAGAACAGTGTTTGCAGTTCAGGTACATACGCTGCTGAAAAAGTTAACTGTACAATCTTCCCCAAATTTCATTATAGTGCGGGGATACAGTGAACTTTTTCAGTTCGATGGAATTTTCGGGAAATTATTTCAAGTAGTAATAACATTTGAAGCTGAGGTGTACCAAAGAATAGGCTGACAATGTTATTTGATTTATGAGAAATTAACACGATTTCAGTTCCCCAAAATGACGTGTGCTTTTCTCGTTAAAGACTTTTTCCGAATTGTTGTTTGAGGACCTTCGCTGAAAAGGTATTGAGAGTAGAATCGGCTTTTTTAGAGTGTATTGTAATGTTAAGTAGTTGGTGTGCGAAAGGTGGGATTGTTCGTTTTAAAAACGTGCAGCCCACTTAAGTCAAACAGCAAAAAGCTTTGAAACTTTAAATGCCTGTGTGAAGGTTTAACAAAAAATCTGTCACCTGGACAGAGTTTTTTTTCAAACTAAAAATCCAAAAAAAAAAAAAAAACACTTCTAGAGTAAAATCTTAAATCTTCAAGTTGTTTTAAATATTGCTTCAATAAAAGTTTATAACAAAATTAAATTGAAAGTAAAGAATTCTTGAAAGGTCAAAATGAAACAGCAAACACAATTAGAAGCACACAATACACTGTGTAAAATAGCTTACAACTCTTGAATTCAATGGTACCTCTCAGCAGTCAAAGTTCACTGAATAGAACAACAGAAAAGCGAATAAATCACTTGAGATAAGCATCCGAAACTCCGTCGGTAATTGATCCATCAAAAAAGAAGACACTCTTTATTTTTTCTGTACCAACGCAGGTGATACATAATGTGTCGGTGAAAAAAGTGCGCAAGTTTTTGCAATAACAGCAGAGCGGAAGTGAGAGGCGAAAAAAAAGGTTTTTCACCGCTATTATTAGAAAGCGCATGTGGTTTTGGTGGATTTGAAAGTCGATGGCGCCGCGCGCGCCCGCGTCTCTCTCGCGTGCGCGTGAGAGAGAGAATGCGAAGGGCGACAAAGAAGACCCGGCACGAACGAGAGTAATAACTGGCGTGGCATGAGGAGACTCGCGCGCAAACGAAAGAGCTTTGCAGCATTCATGGGACGCCTCGGCAGGACCTCGCAGGCTGCCACACGGCCCATCTTCCGGGTCCACTATCGCAAACTCGTCGACGATTACGAGCGCCAGCAGGAGCAGCTCAAATTCATGCCGCCACTACCGGATTACGTGTCCTACTGTTGCTGCAGGTGCGGCCACACGCAACAAGTCAGAGTGAGTTTAAAAAACAAAAAATTTCATCTTCTCTCTGACTCATTGCGAAGGAATCTACTAATTAGCTGGAGAATTATTCACCAAAACTTTTATCCAGAAATGAGACAAAAAATGCTCACTGTGGATGAGGCAATTATTTTTTATTGAACGAAATTAGTGGATTTGTAATTATAATTGCGGAATTATTCAAACAGGCTATCGTTTGTCTGTGACGGTGCACGTAATGAGCCCTATTTTGATTAACGATGGTCAAAATAGCCAGACTAGAGAGAGAGTAATGAAGAGGGATATCTATATATATATAGTATATGATTTACTGTTTATTCAACAAAAACCTAGTTAAATCAAGTTAACCACATCTGGCAATATCATGTTCAGCCGTATTTAGACATGACAGATTTCCTGTTTGTAAATATAGCGTATGTTGATTGATAAATTATAACTAAGCGATCTTTAACGTGTGTTCATTTTTAAATTTGAAAATATGTTGAAGTAGTACTTCAAGCAAAATTATCAACTAAAAAATGTTAATTGAGAATAATCCTGCTGTCTGATTGAGTTGTTTATTTCGAAAATAAAATGATGATTGTTTGCAATGTTAAATCTGCATGAGAAATCCTTTTTTTTCTAATAGTATATTACTTACATCAGGATATATTTGTAGAGTATATACACCGGAAGTAAATTGAGAATCTTTTTCTCCTAAAGGTATAGTGTTACAAAGCAAATTTCAGATGGGTAACTTTATAATTGATTTGACGTGTAACAGATATAGCTTTATGATTTGAATAAATGTCACATGGAATTATCTTTTGCAACGCCCAAAAGATACACTTTTTATCGTATATTTATTTCAACATTAAATATTTGTTTTATGGTATACTATTTCAAATATTTGTATTAATTGAAAATTCCACAAAAAAAAAATGTTTTTTTGTAAAAGTTGTAGAGAATTAAATTGAATTTACAATTAGGCCCAAAAATAGTTCTTATCACAACACCACTTTGAATTAAAACAACCTACTCAGAATCGATGCTTGCGTGTCAAAATATAAACCAGATCACTTACTCACATAGATGCTCAGAACCCGTACGCTATCTTCAGTGCACGTCAAAATGGCGTGAAAAATTATTATTCTCACACAAGAATTCCTCATATAATAAAAGCAACTTGTTATGACTATCTAATTAAAACCATAAAGAACAAACAGAAGTAAACAAAGAGCCGATAAATAAATTTTTGTAGAAAACTTTCGTGATTTAAAATTGTGTATATAACACAGAGCTTTAAGTTTATATAGAATCTTGCAAGAAAGTACTGCGAACTTTCGTCATAAATTTAAATGCGTATGAATATAAAAATGTCGTTGGCGCGCGAACTTTACTGATATTAAATTATTTCCCTGCAAACACAATATTATAGCTGTACATTATTGATGAAATAAATCAAAGTAAAAAATTAGAAAAAGAATTAACATTTAATATCCAGAAAATTTAGCAATTTTTTGTCAAATGTTAAAATGATTGTTAATGAGTTTCCGGTTAAAAACTTTGTCGTAATAATTTAATGCAGACAGAACAATCAGAATCATATGTTGTTTTTTTTTTTTGTTGAATTCAATTTTATCAGACGGTATTATGAAACTAATTGAAAATTTAATCGCAGTTGAACGCAAATGCAGTGAAATGTTAATCTGAACAAAGCTTTATTTACATACTTGCAATTCATTGGACCGATCGTAGCAAGACCAGAGAAGCTTTGTGAGCATTAATTGAAAGAGAATCGAATTTGTGAGAAGACAACGCGCGCGAGACGCAAACCAAAAGAATTTTTAACGAACTTGTAGCGAGTGCCGTTTGGCGGGTCTATTTGAATGGCAAATATTTACGATGATATGCAGTCCATTTTTAGAAATGAATGTGAAATTTCAATTTATTATGTTATCATTCATTCTCTTTTGAATAATACCTACTTAAAAAAGAAACAAAAAAATTACAATATATGATTTGAAAAGTTTACTCATTTACTTTTCAATTATTGCAAAATATCTTCTTACTTATGAAATGTGTAAAATTCATTTCTAATTTGACATTTCGCTTAATTTATACTTATTGATTCGCTTTTGATAGAAATAAATCACTTTCGTCGTATTTTTAATTGACTTTACGCAATTATTTTTCAATTACCGTCAGCTTTTTTATTATTATTATTATTATTATTATTATTATTATTATTATTATTATCATCCTTACTCGAACGCAGTTAGCATTGCTTTTTAACAGTTTAATTGAACTTTAAATTTGATCCAACTGGTACATATATTTTGTACTTACAAAAAAGGTTCGATTATCGAACAATTAGGAATGGGCATTAAAAAGTATGTCTCAGCAATTTCTCAATCTTGTTCGTTGAAACTTGATAGTTAAAGGTATGGAGTTAGAAACTCCAAATAAGATAAAATTACTTTTTTTGAACCAGACACCAAAAAGGAAGCTGGATTTTAAAACGAACAACAAAAGTTGACTGATTATCTGCAATAGCTATAAATTTATTTTAAAAATTATTACTTTGGTAATTCACGTTTGTTTCTAATTTTATCTGAAATATAAATTTTAACTTATAGATGGGTATCAAATTATTAACACTACATTAGGTGTGGAAACTATATAATTTTCTTCTCTACAATAACACGTTAAAGGATACAAATTTCGTATCAAATTTAGGCTTAATATCGTTTGATTTCACGTGAGTAAACTATCATTTGAAATAAGGGCAATATTTGCCATAGTGAATAGCATATATAGGAACTGGCAATTTTTGTTAATGCATATCCAATATCAGACGAGGAATGTGATCGTCCGATCCCACGTGCACTGACGTTAACACCACAAGATTGTGTCTCTTCTCGACCAGGCATTAAAAAGATTGAGCCGAGCCGATTCTGCTTATGAAATCGTACCTTTATATCCTTGATCCAATTAGTTGCGACTAATCCCCGCTCGTACGTGTTCGATAGAGGGTTGCGGCATTAACATATCGTTTTATTCAATTATAAACCTAAAAAGGAACTGATGATCCTTATCAGTTTTCGGTTTTTCACTTATGTAATATACAAAAAAAAGTTCTTATGTAATATTGTCTGTTTAATTAAAGGTAACAGGTGATCGATAAATCTTGTAAACTTGCATATGCAAAAAATAACATGATTGATTAGAATTGCAGGATCTTGCATAAAGTGAAAAAATAAAAGTTACCGCGCTTGCAATTTTTTGTTGTTGTCAGTTATAAATTATTTTTGTAAGACAGGACAAAATATCTTGTACAATTTTACAAATAAATTTGTAAAGTATATTTTGTAGAGTAAAAATAATTTTTCATTAGATCTGCAGGATCTTATATAAAGTGGAGAAAAAGTTCTTTGAGTTGTATTCAAAATTATTTTAAATTTGCAGAATAATTTGTCAGATTCGCAAAATAAGTGGCAGTGTTTAAAATATAAACTCGCGTGGCGAAATAATTAATTTGCAAACAAAAATATTACTTGTTATAATTTATTGTTATTAATATTTTCCATTTCCTTTGCTTCTGTACAAATATTTTCGTGTCCATTTACAAATTATTATGTCATTATTTGGAACATTCTGAAGGACGACATTAAATTCCAAAATAAACTGACATAAATCAGATAATACCTATACAATTGTACCTTGAGTTAGAAGAATTCTCCATTTCTTCTATTCAAAATCCACCTATACGATTATCTTCAAGATTTTAAAAGTGATTTCTTCAGGCGTGTTCAAAGGAAATCTCCAAAGTTCCATCCTCCTAACTTCCAAAGCTGCAAGTAAATATTTGGAGTTGCATTTTCAGCTTGAACCGCACCTTTTTTATTTAAACAAATCAAACCCTCTTTGTTACTTCTTTCATAATTTGTTAATTCAAGAACAACTACTCGAAAAGAAAAAAGTTACAGCCCCACATGAATTTGTAATAACTCCCAAATACTGAGTCAGACAAAAATAAACGTCATCCAATATGCAAGCAGTCCTTCGGTAGAAGTAAACAATCGGTCATAGAAAAACGATTAGTCTTTGATCGGCGAGTCGTCCCCAAAAGTGTACCAAAAGGCAGACCAAATGCGGGTCTCGATAGCCCCTATTCATGACTGCATTTATAATCCAATGAGCTCGAGTCCATTCGGAATTCTTATTGTACCTGCATATAGTATATATAGCAGGGTCCATTTTGAACTCCTCGAAAGCAGCGGTCAAAAAATAATTGAAAAACGAAAGGTTGATATGTGAACAGCCATAGCTCCTGCATAGATCACAAAGGCACATCCATGCACAAGAGTTACACCTGGTAACCCGGCTTCTTCGCTCGATCAACAATACCTCAGCATCACATTTTTAGCAATGAAACCATGAAGATATAATTGGCACGCGGCATTGTGTCCGGAGGTTCATTCGATGCTCTTCAGATTCTTGACAATACGGATTATATACATATATATATAGCACATACCTGTGTGTACATTATTATCCGACTTGACGAAGCCGGGACTTTTATGGTCTCAAGTGTTGGTTCTTACGGTGTCTGGGGGTTTTTGACATTCTATATGCTCGCATGTCTACGCCATTGTTACAATAACATTTTCATTCTCAAGTGGGTTCTTCTTACTAGTTCGAAGAGGACTTTGATATATATTGTAGAAAAAATGCGTTATGCTTATTCGGGAGCGATGAAAAATGAATTTCGATGGCGAACCGACATTGTGAGTGATTTTGGCACGCAATGCTGGCAGGGGAGACAGTTCTCTTTTTTTTAATATTCTCGATTTTAATGAGTAGCAGGGGAGAATGACTCGCATCATTTATTTGATGTCTTTTTCATTGCGAAGATTTTTCGCGGTTCTAAATTAATGTGTCAGATTTGTGCTTTCAAAAGCTTTTTTTTCTACATACATTTTATTTGTCTAGATAAATTATTTGGTGAATTTTTTTAAGACTGTCCTCTTTATTGATGTGTATGTAATACAAATTCTTGCTGTTGAGATCTTCATTCAAGAAATACAGTTGCTTAAAGGTAATGAAGGTTGTTTTTTTTTATGAACTCTTTGTTAAAGTTTATTTTAAAATGTTTTTAATCAAAAGAAGTTTTTACATATTCTTTTGTTGACTTTTCTTCTTTTGCAAATTCTTAAACAAAAGACTTTTACAATTGAGCCAATAAAGTTGCCTTTGTGTGATGTACTTAAAAAGAAAGATAATGTCGATACGATTTTTCTTACAAGAGAAATCCATAAAATGTTCCGTCTGACTTTAAAATCAGATTAATTTCAAAAGTTTGTATGGAGTAGGTTATCTCTTTTCAAAAGCAATTTTCAGAAATTATACTTATTAAATGGTACACATTGTTAGTGAACAAAATAGTGGCACATATAAAAATGAAAAGTACAGTAATTGTAAATGTTCCACTTTGTAATAATATTTTTTTTTTTTTTCTAATTGACAGAGAATGATCGGAATTTTTTTTGTTTTTTTAAACTAATTTTAAAAAATGCTCATATTTCTAACCGCACTTTCTGAAATTAATCGAACATAAATCAAAAAATATGACATAACTTTATTAGTTTTTAAAAAAAAAGTACCGACAAGATCATTTCCTGTAATTATCTAAAGTCATTTTGAGAAAAATATCATTTTTGAATGATATTTAAATAATGTTTCTGTCGAAGCTTTATCTCTTACACCTATAATTAAATTATAAAAGAAAACACAGTTACGTCATCACAAATGCTAAGCATAATCTCGGTCTTATAAGTTATGAAAACAAATATCTTCTTTTGTACTTAAGAATTAAATTTCTAATAAGGTAAACTTAAAAAGTTAATAACTTTGTTGTTTTTTTTTCTTTTATTAATTTTAACGGGAAAAGTGATCAAGTTTCCCACAGTTCGAAGGATAAAAAGTGAGCTATTACAAGTAACATTAGTAAACTGCATTACAAGCTAAATATTATTAGTTTTAAAACCCACTAAATAATAATAATTTTTTACAATAATCAACTTGAAATATATTTTGATATAATTTTAATTATTGAAATTAATTTGTTAAAAAAATAATACACTATATTCTGTAATTCTTTAAGTATTTTTTATTGCAAATTTATTTTACTAATATATAATTGTTTTATTGTAATTCTTTTTAAAAATAACTGTTCTAAGAATTGATATCTCTTAACAAATTCTTTATGTTGATTTTCAAATAAACACAATTCTTTTCAAATCAATGAATCTAAATTTTTTTATTTGTCTACTTTATATTGACAGTTGTAAAATAAACTATTTTCCTGTGCTCTGAATCTTGTAGACATTTTCCTAGAATTTCAATGTTAATGACTGTCTCAGATTAATATTTCACCTTATTTTGCTAAACATCCTTAAAATTGAAATTCGATTGGACAGTATTTTCGATGCCAATTTGTTTGATGCATTGGCGATTTAATCAAACTACAACATCGTGCTGATTTTTCTATCCCCGAACACACAATACGTGCATATAATGGTACTCTTGCATGCTTGAGTCTGACAGTTTTCTCTCGACGAGCTCGTCAGGCGAAGTGTCGCACGACGGCATAATAACCCAATAACTGCCCTAGTCACAGTTTTGTGTCGGCACGACATACACTATATATGCTATATAGCTATGTATTACGCACTCAACATGTGCCCGTAAACCAACCCCTTGCGCAGATTAAACTACTTTAACCACGAGTTCTCGGCTACATTACACAAAACGCAATACTCATTAAATACTCCGTGCATTTGTAACCTACTAACACAATTTTCTTTATCATCTTTTCATAATTAAATTATCGCAATGCAGATAGAATCCTTTTAATATCTGATTTATAGTTCAATTAATTATAACATGAAAAATGTCTCTTCAATTTCATTTCGATCATTATACTCATTTGAGTTGGAATCGATCTTAGAAACATATTATGAAGTTGAATTCAAATTTACTTGATTCGTACAGAAAACGGATGTCGTATTACACTTGACTCAATTTAAACGTACCGTGTGTTGGCTATTTAACGTGAAACTTTGAAACGACGTGGCCCAACCCGTATTACCCTCATCGGTCGAATTTGGCTGCTGCGAAATTGCAATTTGTGATGCGTGAAATGATGTTCTATCTGCATTTCTTTTATCCATAGGTAATTAGTTCTCGGAGATTCGTTTCGATTTGCTCTTTTTTTTGTTTATTGCATTTCCATATCAAATTTAGAGAATTAATGAATTTTGTAATAATATCCTCCCAGTGCAACACTCTTTTTGCAACTTTAAATTTACATCCTCAATTTAATTGAAGAGAAACTTTTAATTCATCTTTTTGAAATAATTATATAATTTAAATTTTATCGTATCAAATAAAATAGAATTTAAAACTGAACAAATTACCTGGTGTGTCGTATAAAATGTTGAATTACTTATACAAAATTAACTTTCGGTACATTTAAATACGAAGATAATGCTTCGCATCAAAATTTATGGCAAACTTATGCATAAAGTTTTCTATATGTATAAATTTAAGTATCATAAGTTTATGTACGCATAATCATAAAATAAAGTGCTATCTACATTGAATCATCGAATCGAAATAACTTACAACGACGTTCGATAACGATGCATAAACTCGAAGGGTAGTTTTCCCAAGTTATGAATATTTGTTTACTATATAAACATGAATGAACGAACCCTTATCTCAAACTTATGCTTTTAAAACTCGAGTATGCTCGGTGAAACATAAATTGACAATATTCCTGCGATTTGTGAATTGTTCAGGTTCCAATATCTGGCATTCCTTTTTTTCTTGATAAAGTATCATTAAATTTCTCTTTCTTGTTGTTGTTGTTTTTGTTTTTTTTTTTCTTTCTCTAAACATGTATCATGCCTTAGA
>JABFPM010004041.1:0-13321 GCA_022817325.1 Idris sp. 1 HC-2018 | reverse complement strand
CTCTGAGCAGGTCAAAACATCTCGCAGTATATTGGATTTTTAACATATTAGAATGTTTTAGTGCAACTTTATATGAATGAATAATGAAAATAGACACCCTAAGGAATATTTTTAGACAATAAAAAAAATTTTACCCTGGTTAACCCCTTAATTTAAATTTAATATAAAATTTATTTCAAACAATTATGTCGTCTTGTAGGGTCAACTATTAAACGTTAAATCTTTTTATACACACGATGTTTAGTTACTTTAAATGAGTGTTTTCTTGTTTACAATCATTAAAAATACTTACTTTTAAAGCTTTTTTCCGTTAAAATGACAATATTTCTAATAAAAATTTAAAAAGAAACTTTTTTATAATAACTTTTCGGTCTAAAAATATTTTACTTTTTTAGCATTTCTCTTGTTAAAAATAAATTAAATTATAAATTTTAATAACTGCAAAGTAAATATATTATACGATTTTCTCAGTTGAAAAAAGCTATACAAAATTTAATAATGACATAAGTTGATGAAAAAAAATTAATTAAAGAATACATGTTTATATTTTTATTTTTGATCAATTTACATTATAATTATTTCTATTTGCTTTACTACTGGATTTAATTTTCTTTTAATTTAGTTTTCATTTAATTTAACTATAATTTGATGTATGAATACAAAGAATACATTAATTATGAATTTCAAGTATAAATTATTTTATTTACAAAAACGGAAGATATGCATAGTTATGGTAACACTGATTGACAGAAAACAGTACGACTTCTTACTTGTTTTAGAGGATAGCTCATAACATTATTTGCATTGATATTTACTGTGCCAAATTCACTTGTGATAACTTTTTCCCCAACTTTAATTGTGTATTTCGGCAATTTCGCTGGTTGGATATAATTTTTTAAATTGAACGGATTTACAAGCTAAAAAATATTAAAGTATTAATATAGATTTTTAAATGAATTGACATTTTTTGTACTTACAAATGCCTTGGCAAAATCTCGTCCATCCCTTACAATGTCGGAATATTTTCGTGAAAATTTAGGATGTTTTATAATGTATATGATTTTTTTTTCTAACATACTATAAATTAATTAATTTAAAAACTTCTTTTTTTTATTAATATATTTAAAAAGATATCTTAATTTAATTATAGTATTGGACGTGAGGACATATAATTTTAATTGGTAGAAATATTTTTATTTTAAATTAGATTCATTTAATTCGATATTAATAATATTTGTGAGGTTGTAATATATCAATAATTTATTTCTGATTAAACTAATTCTTTGAGGATTAAGTTTATTAGTTAATTGTAATTTTTTATTTTAATATTCAGGTTTATTTTAGTTGTTTTGTTATTAATCCATGTTTATAAAATAATACAAAAGTGAACATAAAAAATGTCCAACTAGAAAAACATTTTTTTTACTTATATGTATTTAAAAACTTATGAAGATGAAAAGTAAAAGAGTCAAAATATAATTTGTCCTTTATTATTGAAATACATTTTATTACAAACTTTATATGAATTATAACACAGAAAAAATAAATTACACATGAAAATATTTCCTTTAAAAAACTTAATATTTTGTGAAATACTTTAGTTATGAATGTTTTCTACAAGTTTAAGAATAAAAATGGAGAACAAATAAAATAACAAAGTAAATTGATAAAAACTTAAAATCTTTATTAGATTTAAATTCCATTGAAAAGTTTGATCAAAATTTTGGAAAATTCCTTTCTAAATATTTATTTATAATATGAAAGATGTTTAATATAATCATCTGTTTTTCTATACAGTCACCAGTAGTACAAAAACTTGTACGACCAATTGCTGCTTTTACAAAGTCCACATATGGATAAATAGGTGTATAAAAACTAGACTCAACTCTACAATCTGAGCCTCCTGAGACTATTCCAAGTAGCTCATTTCTAATTTATTGGACACTATATCAACTTTAACCTTTTCAACTTCAAATTTACATAATTTTTACACATATAACTTTTATATTTTAGAAACCTTTATTTTGTTACAATTTTTAGAATAAATATTATTGAACAAGTTTATTTTGGAAAATTGTGTATGTAGGAAAATTTTTGCATTGACAAATTAAAGGTATTGGGAAAACTGGTATTTGGAAAAATTGTCTCCTTATCCTTGAAACTAATAATAACTGTGTATTTCAACTTTTGTATACACATCGAAATGATTAATTTTGTTATCTAGTATTTCATCATTAATAAAAAAAACAATTCATGAATAAATAAGTAAATAAAATTCATTATTAATAAGACATACATTTGTCAATTACAAAATAGTTAATTTGATAATTGTAACATTAGGTATGAAAAACGTCAATTATAATTGATAGAAATAAAAATAGACAAAAAGAATTGTAGTTCAGTTTAATTCAGTAAAAATGAAATGTATTTTTAATTTTGTATTAATGTATTAACAATTAAATCTTTAAGTAAACAACCATATTTAAAGTTTAATTATATAAAATTAACAATTTTTTTATGATATATTCTATTTAAGTATAAAATTAGAGTATAGATGATTTTAAGAGGTGGGGGGTTCTAATTTTAAGATCAAGTACCAGAAGGAATAGGGGCATTTGGATGAAATTTTAAAAGGTGATCCTTTTTAAAAAAATTCAATTCATGTAAAAATTTGGCCCATGGGAGTGGGTTGGGGGGGGGGGGTGTCCCAAAATGGGGTATACGGGCATTTTTTATTACAAAAAAATGTATATGTTTATACAAGAAGAAGAAAATACAAGTGGAATATTGCTGAAAAACAGGGTTATTGCGAAATATAATCGTTCTTATCGTTTATATATTGATAAAATTACCATAAAAGTATATAAAAACAATATCAATTTATGTTTTAGAGTCACTATGATTTGAATATAGCATACAAAATTAAAAATATAAATTTTTTGAGATTAGTATAAAATGCTTATTTTTAATTAAATCATAAAACTATAATTTTCTTGAACAGATTTTTATTAAAAATACTCAAAAACATTAATTCATATTGTTTTGATATTTGCGGATAAAAAGAAGAACGACTTAAGTTCATTTTTTGATATTCAAAATATGGCAGGTTAAATGTGTATTAAGATTTTTTTGAAAGTTGATTTGTTCAAATATTCTTTTCATGTAAAATAAAATTATTTCTTGTTATTTTGAATAAAATACTTAACCATTATCTGTTTAACATTGATTATTAAATGATTAATTAGTTAATTCGATGAAAAAATTATGTTTGAGGACTTAAGTGATTTTACATTTCATTTTTTTCATGAAAAAACATTATATGAATGAAAAGTAATTCCTTAATAAAAGACAAATTATTAGACATTTTAATATGCTTTTATTTTAATTTTGACAAAAATTGGACTAAAGTTGTTCTTCCTATGACCCACAGATATACTTTTATAGTAATTTATCGATTTGTAAGTGATTTTTTGCAAAAATTCTATTTTTTAGCTATATTATAAATCTTTTTTCCAAAACATGTCCCTGTACCCCATTTTGGGGCACCTGCCTCCCCAAAACCTACTCCCCAAGCCCAAATTTTAATATAAATTGACATTTTTTCTTATACTGTATCACCCTCTAAATTCCATCCAAATGCTCCTAATTCTTCTGGTACTCGATTTTAGATAGATCAATAGAAAATATTATACCTTTTAATATTATTAGAATTCCGTGCACTAACTATATTAAAAGGTGAGCAGGTGTTATAAAAAGAGAAAGAACGGCATTTTCCTTAAGTTTTTTTACTTTCTTGGAACTTGCTTTAGTTAACTCATAGTCTGTACAACTTCAGCGCCATCTGCTTCACACATGCAAACGATAGCTCCGCACACCAATGCTTTTTTAATGGGAAATGTATACTTTTTTAAGTAATAAATTATTGTATTCTTGTAAATTTATAAAATTATTTTCTATACAATTATAATAAATCAGAAAAATATAAATAATCTAAATTGATGAATATAAATCATCTTTGCTTATTATGTTTACATTTAAAATCTTTTGGTTTTCCACATGCTTGTTTGTTGAAAATAACTTGAGAAACATTGAAAAATATATCAATATAGCTGCCTATATTTATATATATATTTCATATATCATTATTATAACATTTTAGTTTTTTAAAATGTTTAAATTTAACCTATTAAATATTTCATGTCATTAAATTTATTTGGAAATTATTAATAAAAATATTAATGTATTAATTATAAATACAAAAAAATTATTCCAACAAATTAAATAATTAATTAAAATTTTTATATGTATTTATTATATATAATAATTATTATTAAAAACACCAAAGTACTGAGTAAAAATATAAAAAAAAAACTTTTCCAAAAAGTTGAATACGTAAATAAAATATTTCAGGACGCTCGTGATTTTCCGAGGGACCGTGAAAGGACGAATTTCGGGCGTGGTGCGGGTGGTGGACCCCGGGGCCCATTGCCCATTGAGGACTTCGCCGACCCCAGGATGCACGGGGGACGTTTTCCGGATGATAGGATGGACAGTCGGCACGGACTTAAAGGGTCACGTGGTCCCGACGAGTTTGATCCTCGCATGAATCACCCGCCCCGGGACGAGTTCGACCGACCGGACATCAGGGGTCGACACCCCTCGCAGGAGGACTTCGACCGGGAACGGTTTGAATTTGAAATGCGTCAGCGGGACGGATTCGACTCAAGGACCCACGCGGAGCATCCGGATTTCGAGCCTAGGAGGCGGGAATTCTTTCGGGGACCGATGGAGCCGGGATTCGGAGGACCTATGCACATGATGGGACCGAGGGGGCCTAGGGGACCCATGGGACCGGACTCGTTCGGACCTCAGAGACCACCGGGACCACGTGCTCACGGTAAACATAAACAACTTTAATTTTTTATTTTTTTATATTTTTTTTAGAAATTATTATGGCTTTTGTAAGTTTTAAATATTGAATGTTAGAATTCGTTATTGGGATAGTATTTTGCAACATTTGTATAAGAAAAATTGAAAATTTATTTTGTTTATGAAGAAAGTTTTTTATTCAAATATGTATAAATTGTTGTGAGATTGAAGGTGAGTTAAATCTTGAAATTTTTTTTATTTATCTATTTATCTACTCAGATTTTTTAGATTAAATTTAAACTTTGAATAGGGTTGATATAAAATGTATTAAATTGTATACTTCTTTTTTAAGGGAGTTAATTTTTTGCTAAATATTAAGTGTAATACAGTTGATACAATTCGAAAAAATTGAACAATTTTAACTGAAATAAATGTTAATTTTTTATTTAAGGATATTTTAAACATATTCTAGATGGGAAAAATCAGAAAAGTTTTTTCATTATTCTTTTTTTTAAAATCATTTTAAAATTTTGCATATATATTGTAAATGTTGTATACTATCTCAAAGCAAAATTCAAGTTCTTTTCTTTATTTTATCAAAAAAGTATACATGGTATAACTGGATTAATAATCAGTATTAAATAAAAGTACAAAATCAAATTAAAATGTTATTAACTCTTACTTTCAAACAAAATGTTAACTATTCAAGTAAATTTAAAATAAGATACAAAATTAATTTAAAATTATATTTTCTAGTTACTTTAAACTTAATTTTAACTTTTTAAAAAACTTCTTAAATAATATTCAAAATAACTGTTAATTTTAATTAAATTGTTGTCAATTTAATATCACTTCAATCCCTGTGGCTAAAATCAAAAGGCACCCCCACAAAAGCCCAACAAATGTTTGCAGCTGACTAATTGTTTCAGGGCCTCCACTGTTTCATCCTCGCGGAATGGGACCCCGAGGTATGCGTCCAGGCATGCGGCCTCCGATATTCGGACCCCGGGGCATGGGCCCCCAGTTCGACCCCCGCGAAAACGAGCCCTTCTTCCGAGCACCCTTCGAAGAAGGTGGCCGGGGCCCACCGCCCCACCTGCGAATGCCTTTCGGACCCAACCACCCGCGAATGCCAATTAGAGACGACGCCAGCTGGGGCTCACGTAACAAACAGCAACAAGAAAACGGACCACCCGGGGTCTGGGACACCCCACCTGTAAATAACGAGACCGAAAATCCGAAATCCAAGTCTAGTCCCGCGGACAGCCGCAACCGCAGTCGCAAATCCAGATGGGGCAACGCCAGTCCCCATGCCGGGGACAAAGAGGAAAATTGGGACAATGAAGAAACCAACAAAGAAGAGGAAAAACCAAAAACTGAGGACGAAAATAAATCAGCAGAATTGGAGAACGATAAAGAAGATGAACAAAATCAAAAGCCAAATGACGATTTTGACACCAGCGCCACTTGGGAGCCCAATGACGAGCCGATTGCTGAGCCGGTTATCAATTCGGAGCCAGTAATTAATGACGAGCCAATCGAAAAGGAAATCGAAACTGCTGAGCCAGTTGAAAAAGAAAAAGCTAGTGAAGAGAGTGCAGAAGTGGAAGAGCAACAGGAATCGTAACTCGAAATGGAAGAAGAGAATGGGAAAGATAAACAATTAACTTTTAACAAAAAGATTTTGTATATAGCCTGAAAAGTAACGGAGTGGTGGGGATAAGTGCATTTTTTGTTTTCTCTTTTTTTTACACTTAATTCCACAGTTTTTAATTTAGAATTTTTTTTAATTAATTAATTAATTAATTAATTAATTAATGCTGCCATTTTGTGCATTCGAGTTTGAGTCGTACAAGCTGTACAGAGTTCCTTCCTAAAATGTATTGCAACATTGGTGAACACAGGACCTAATTGTCAATCAAGCAAAGATAGACTTAAGCCATACACTTATATATTTATAATTTTGATTTGTAAATATATAACTATAGAGAATGCACATTTCTTAACTCGGCTTGACAATTTGAAATTTGATTTTACGTTTCAAAATATGTATACAATTTGTACATACAGCTATTACACACACACACACTCACACACATACACACATACACACACATACATACATAAACTCACACACACACACACATATATACACATTTATGACTTGATATAACTATGGTGGTACTATTTGATTATAGCGCCCAAATAGAATTTATTTATAATGAAGAAAATTGTAAATACTTTTATATTTTTCATATATATAGAAAAAAGCATTGATTTATTGTGCAAGTCAGATAGAAGAATAAATATTTATACATGATATATACAAATGTTTTTCGAAAGCTAATCGCCTTTAATTTTGACTTTGTTATCCTGAGGAATTTTTTTTTTTTTTTTCATTTTATCAAGTTTTTAATTTGTCCTTTTTAATAATGAAATTTAAAAATAAAATGAAATTTAAAATTATATAAAAGGAGCCCACAAATTTTCGCCTGGGTTCCTGTGTTCACAACTTTCACTGCGCAGCGATGGAGGACTCGCGCTTGCGCTCAAACTGAGTGACAAGTGCAAGGTACTGTTTATATTACATTTATAAAAATTAGCGAAAATGTAAAAAAACAAGAAAAAAATATGTTAAAAGAAAAGCGTATTCACCACGATGACCCCGCACCACTCCAATAACTGTAAAATTTGAAATTATTACTCTGTAATGAATCTTGGTTTTTTTTTGTTTTATAATCTGTATATGGTCAATTTTTCATTCCCTTTTCTCTTCTACGTTTCTGCGTGTTACATCTCGGTTTTTTTGTTAACATTAATCTACTTGAAATTTAGTATTGTAGAAATATAAAAGTAATAATTAATCTACCAATATTTCTGTAAGTCTACAATGTTGTATCATTTTTGATTAATCAAATAGAAATTACTTTTTTTCTTAAAAAAAAAAAATTCAATTTCATTCAAGGAATTAAATTTTGTAATTAATTTATGAAAGCACCAAGTTGTATTTGAAAAATGCCTTTTATAATTTTGAACAGTAATAAAATGATAATACAAAATTACAAAACGTATTATTATTTAGTACAAATTGAAATGAAAAATGTTGATTTATTATTGTTTAATAAGTCATAATTCATTTTTTTATTTAAATTTGTTTTTGATTTTTTTTAAGTTTAATCTATTTTTTAAATTAATTCTAATAGTGTTGCGAGGTATCGTGGTAATAAAATACATACAATGTTGAATGATAAAAAATATTTGTTAAATAATAGTTATTTGAAAAAAAAACAGTTTTTTGTAATTATGATAATTAATTACCTGTTTGTAAATATTCTAGATATAACAATAATTTTTATCACTCAACAAGTTATTATTATCATTATAATTTACATTTTAACCTTTCGTTGGTTTATTTTTTTGTTAAAAAACAATTATAAATATCAGTTTGAATTTCGGAAAATTGATATTGAATGTGTAAATTTGGAATAAAATACTTTTTTAATTTTTTTTTTAAAGTTAATGAAAAATAACTATAAAGTAATTTACATCCAACGAATGGTTAAATTATAGTTAAAATGTGCATTTTAAAATCAAATTGTAAACAATATTCACTTCTGCCTAGTGTATTTAACATAATTATCGAAATAAATTAATTTGTTGTCTTAATTTCTATTATTTAAAATTTCGAATATACGTATTTTCAACACAGTAGTTGAATGTTAAAATTAATTGAAAACTGCAGATTTTAGTCGTTGATGATATTAATTGTTTCTAAAAGTATGCCTTTCAACAATTTGTTACACTACCAACCCATAGTTCTTGAATACGCTTTTAGAAAGGCCATGATACTTCAAATGTTGACAATTTATTTATATTAATCAAAAATCATTTATAACTAGAAGAAAATTAACATTTAACTCTCTTCTTTTAAACCTTTTAACTCATTTTTAAATAGTATGTATGAAACTTTTTTATGTTAATTTAAAAAATCCATTAATTTGAATATTTTTCGAATTTTTTTAAACTCTTGTCATATTTTGTTAAACAAATTTGAGCTCCTTTTTTATATGAAAATGAATATCTAGAACCTTTTAAAGTAACCTCGTTTAGGAAACTTTTTCATTTCAATATAAATTCGCAAAGTTATGAGACTTTAAATAAAGGAAAAAGGGCTTTTCCCCCCAAATTTTTAATGGCTGGTTGCTAAAGAATGGATGAAAATTAAACTATTTTGTGTATACACATTTTAACTTTGATTTTAATTTAATATCTTTTTTAAATGTTATAAGATTAATTTTTTCAAAATAAATATTAAAAAACAAAATGTTACTCCAATGATATTTTCAGTCAGAACAGGGGTAAAACTTATCTTGTTATATTAAATTGTAGCAAATAATTCTAATTAATTTTTTTATATCTATTTCAAGAATTCTAATAATCTAGTTTGCTTTATTTTAGAATTGCCTGATAATTTTTTTTATACCTTGTTGTCACAAAAGATTGAGGTTATCTATTTTGTAATGAACATTAACTTTTGTAATTGTCTAAAAAAGTGAGGTGCAGAAAATTGTGTTACGTTGGAATATTATAATACATCAGGCACATACATAGTACTTATAGCGGTGGGATCACTATATACATTAGCGTTGACTCGAAAATTGTTGAATCACTCAAAAAAATTTATTCGTGAGTAGTCAACTCTCAAATCAAGGATACACCAATGACTATAGATATAGTCACTGGATACATGTGTATGTTTTCTGTAAAAATTAACTAGCAAAATTTAACTAGCCCGTTTAAAATACATGGCTAGTTAATTCTGCAGCGTCAAACAAAAACGCACTCTGTATCACTTCCGCAAAGTTGGCAACTCTAACATCCTCAGTTTCATTTACATCTTAAAAACGGACAACGCAAAAGAATATTAGTGTTTTCATTTTCTTATCTATAAATCTCGGTTTTTTTGAATTCTTATGTGTAAAAAATATTGTGATTGTTTTGTCTTTTAAACTAATCAACTACTATTTAGTTATGTTGATGAAAATATATATAATCATTGATGTTATTAGTAAACATTTGACAAACTGCAGTTACACTTGTTACCATATTGAACACACTTTAATAATGGCAAACAAGTGATTTAAATTACTTTATTCAGTCATTTGATTGTTTTTATGATAACAACTTTTTATCCAACATTTTTGTGAAAGCTATTACAATAAATAATTTTACAATAGTATGTATTTTCAATAATCTGTATATTATTGTCCATTTTTGTGTATATCATTTTTTTAATTTTATTAGGACACTACATATCAAAGCATTATGACGTTTTTTTTAAATTTTTGGCATAATATTTACTTTGCCAATATATAAAAGTAACACAAATAATTTTACTTCATACATACAAGATTTTTTTATTCCATTTTTATAATTTTTTGTTTCTTTTTGCAAAATGTACAATGAAGCAGTCATTAAAAAATAAACAAAATATTTTTACAACTTCTTAATCTACGTAATGTTCAATTATTTTACATTGTTAAATAAACATTTTATTCTTAATTGTAAAAATTTGCTATAACAAAATTTAAGATTTTGCATATTTTTATAGTGTTGTGATAGAAAACTTCTAGTTGTAGGTTGGTAGAATTTTGCAGAAAAATGTTGACAATGAAAAAAAATTTTAATCGTCACGATGTTTTATAATGTTCTAATATAAAATGACTCGTATATATAATGGATTGCTTTTAAAATATTTATTTTTATAACTACATTTTTTCCGATCTGTCCAAAGGCTGCAAATAGCGACAGTCAATCGGATGTTTTTGAAGAAAAAACACAAAATGACAAGAACGAGGAGTCTGAAAAACAAAGTCAAAATTCACGTGAATGTTACGAAAATGAGCAAAGTTCGAAACATGACTCGGAGCGTTCAGTACATGAAAGCAGCTCAAACGAAGAAAGTACAGTTCGTAGATCAACTAGAATAAATAAGGGAAAAAACCAAATAGATTTTTAACTACATCAAGCTCAGGACCGAGCTGCAGAAAAAGAATAAATGAAACTGAAGTAATTAGAAATAGAGTTACCAAAAAACCAAAAATTTCAACTGTGCCAAGTAAATACACACATACAAATCTTTCCTACTTGTGAATATTAAAGAGGGATACTGGAATGAAATTTCAACCTTAAGAAAAATGGAGATAGAGGTTTAAACGTTTTGATTTTTATATAATTTTGCATAATAAAAACATTGAATTTGTACCAGGGTCATCACTTCTTCTTAATTCAAAATACCAAACTTAAAATTCACAAAGATACCTTATATTTTGCCGAAAAATATTACCTTTTCTATTAAAAAAACTCACTGGTATCTTTTTTTACACATGTTTAAGTATTTTTTCCAAATTCCAAAATATGATTAATTGCCAGAATGGTTCTATTGTTTATTAAGTTTGACACTTTAGAGGGAGAATAAGAAATAGTCCTGGAGCAAAGTCTACTTTTCTTTGAATGAAAATGTAACGTTACTATTCAAATTCGAATAGGATTGAAATATTACGTCGGTAATTCCTTAAAATAATATTATTATTTGTACTGTTAATATTGGTTGCTCATATTTACATCAAATTATATTAATTCTGATTCTATCGTTGATTACAGTACATACTACAGAGAACGCAAAGATGTTGCAGAGCAAGATTAACTCAGGCATAGAGTGCATTCGACGATGCAGACAAAAACATACAAAACCCTTCTCAGGTTAATATGTCATCATTGGATCATTGCGAATAATTAATTAGCTGAGAAGATTTTAATTATTAAGGGACTGCTAACTATCTGACCCTTCCTTAACTTCACTATCGGTCACGTGATCGACACGAAAGCACTCATATATTAGGTTTACAAATAAGTTTCTGCCGTTTTTTGATCAAAAATTGAGCATTTATTGTAAAATAACAATAGCTAACGTCTTATTCAAAGTATTGTCCATCACTTGCTACTACTTTTTCCCATCTTTCTGGCAATGAAAAACCCAACTTTATTAATAACAATTATTCGTTGTATTAATGAAATTAATATTTTTTAGAAATTTAATTAAAATAAATATTAAGACAAAATAAGTACCTATTAACCATATTTTTGATTTCAGAAATCATACTGTACCTGTATTTCACGTAGAACCTGTTCCAGATCAACAAGGGTAATAAAATGTTTTGTTTTTTAATAAATTTTATTCGTTCGATTTTAAAATATTAATTTTTATTTTTTAGGCAGCAGAATACACTAGTTACTAATACTCAAATGTTGGATGAACTTATTAGTATTAGAAGAGAACTGCGGTTCCAACGAAACCCTCGTGCTGATAAACCGGCTTTTCTATCTTGCCGAAGTGTGGATCATGTACGAAATTTTGAAAATATTAGTGAAGAAAATTTTGTGCACACCGTACAATATTTAAGATTTTTAGGAGGGAGTAATTTTAAAGAAGCTTGCAACTTTTGCCTACAAGCCATGCTCGATGATGCCATTGTCACTGAATTCACTTGATTTGGACGTCAAAGACACAATATTATAAAAAAGTTAGTACTCTGCAGAAGTAAATGCATGCAAATAATTGTATCTGCTGTGATGATAGAAAAATATGGTGATAATATTGATAATTCTTTATTTGTACGAACGATGCTTTCAGTTATTGAATTGGCCATACAGAGACACAGAAATAAAAATCCTACGAACGCAGGTAACAGACCTATTCAGTTTCGTAATGGCCAGATATTTGGTGATGAACAAGTTGGTATTGATTGACTGGTTTTAGATTCCTTTTTTTAAACTTATATATTTTTTTATATTTGTTTTTATTTTGTTTATGTAATGTTAATTTCATTAACAAATAGTAAATCAGTTATGATCTCTACTTTGATTCTTTTATCAATTCAGATTAAAGTCGCTAATGATATTCAACTTTATTGATTTATTGAACATTTTTTTATAAACTGTGATGCGATTATGAAATGAAAGATTTTAAATTGTTGAAGCTAAAGGACAATTTTCGACAAATAACATTTTCCACAAAAAATAAACTATCCTTAATTTATTATAGCTTTGTATTTTTTTTCATAACAATAATATAACTAAAAACGATTTGTAGTAATAAAAAAGTAAGCAAAAAATTAATAAAAAATTTAGTTCAATTCAAAATTTGTAAGAAATCATAAATAATCTACAACATTAATTATGTTCACCTATTTAAAACTAAGTATATAAAATAATTCATTTTCTTTAAAAATTAAAATTGAGTGATATACTTAAAATCAAATTTTGTGTATTTCTCAGTTGCTTTAATATATGATACTAATGTTTGAGAAATTATATCTTATTTATCCAGTTTTCATACGAATGATTAGGCCTGTATAATAATATTTTAATAATTATAAGTGCAGTATATAAA